>PVKN010016995.1:0-17578 GCA_004027915.1 Capromys pilorides | reverse complement strand
TTGAATTTTTTTTAATTTTATTAACGTTCATGAGAACAAAATAACAATGAGACAGTTTCAAACAGGTTTGTAGGACAGTTGCAATAATTAATACATTGCATATTGTTATCTTCATAGTACTTGTTCAGAGCACAAGATGCAGACATGATACCTTTTCTAAACACTATTAGTACAAATCTTTCTTCTCATTGAACTAAGAGAAAGTAACTGTATATATAGTCCAATAGTCCATAATAGTAGTGGGTTATCAGCAGAACTGGCAATGTCAGAAGCTGTTGACTTGAGCCTTTTACAGCTCAGCATATTAATATAGCATTACTTTTTATACCTTATGGTTAAACTTTTCTGCCGTAACTTTTGTATCTAACCAAGTCAGTCAAATCCCCTCAGGATGTTCCCTGAAACCATGTACAGTGCTTTGTAGAACTTTTGTCAGTGTCAGCCTTCTGGGTGAGTCATTGCCATTGCATGACCATTTTGCTCTCTGTGAAAGCCTGAGAGAATATTTTCCCTCTAGGTGACTCTCCTTAGGCACACTATATATCATTGATTCATTTCCTCTGTGTCTTTCTAGTGTAGGAAACCAAAAGAGTAAATAAAATATGAAAGGCGCAATAGATATTGTGAAAGAAAAAGAACCTGTTCAGAGGGAAAGAACAACTTGGATGGGAGAAAGGAGAAAAGAAAGAAAGAAGGGAAATAGCATATACACACACACAGGGCCGCTTGGGGAATTGTACTGATGCTATTTGATGGTCTATTGAAAGGACAGTTTTAAAGTTGTCACTCCTGAACCCCTTTTCCCTTCTCGTCATTCTGACCCAATATGCTGGGATGTGGCCTGGCTACTGGGGGTCTTGAAAGCTCCACAACGTTCCTCATGTGCAGTGTACAAGGCTAAATATCACTGCTGGTGGCCAGCATTTTTCCAAGGAGGGTTGTCCACACCAGCATCAACCAGTGTCACTTTGGGACCTGTTAGAAATGCAGACTCTCTCCTCAAAATAAAATAAAGTAAATTATAACAGCTCCCCTCCCCCGAAAAAAGAACTTCAGATTCTTAGGCTCCACATGACAGCTCAGCTCAGGAGCTCTGGACAGGAATCTGAACAGGATTTCTGGTGATTCTCCCAATCAGGTCTGTAGAAAAGACTGGCAGGGACCCCACAGCTGTCCTAGGGCTTGGTACTTTCCCCCTACTTTTCCTGTTTCCCTAGCCTTGGAAGGGTTTTTAGTTCAGAGGATAAAGCAAACTTCTACAGCATTCTGAGCTGGTATAAATGCTTTGTCTTCATACACTTCTTCGAGGAGGGAACAGGAGGAGGGCTTGCACAGCTGCCAAGGGAGGTGCAGACTGGTTCATCCTCTCCTTGCCACACACAAGAGATGTCTAGAACCCTTTGTGTAGGGAAGGGCTTTGAGGCCACACACAAGCCTCCAAAAACAGCCATTAATCGACATCTCACAAATGCATTCTCTATCCAGTACCTCATGGTAGGTAATTTCAGGTGTTCATGGAGCCTGAGGTCCAAAGATTTATAATCTGCTTGGATTCTAAATCTCAAAGGTATGTGTGTGAGCTTGCAAGAATGCAATGTTAAAAATCCCCATGGTTTTTGGTCTTGCTTATCTTCAGAATTATTCTTTTCTATCCCCAGGACTGTGGGCTTTGGTCAACAATGCTGGAATTCTTGGATTCCCAACTGATGGGGAACTCATTCCCATGACCGAGTACAAAAAATGCATGGAGGTGAACTTCTTTGGCCCCGTAGAAGTCACGAAGGCATTTCTACCTCTTCTTAGGAAATCCAAGGGGAGGCTGGTGAACGTCAGCAGCATGGGAGGTGAGTCGGCCTCACTGCTTGTGGTCACAGGGCGCCGTCACAAGACATGTCGTGCTGCATTCTTTGTGCATTGGGAAAAAAAGGAAGGCACACAAAGGCTGGGCCAGTTAGGGATTAGTCAGCTTGGATATCTATTGTTGACCTTACTACAATGAAACAAGGATTTCTTTGAAATCCTTGCATGTAGCAACTCTTATCTATCTTCTTAACACATCTATTAATTACTGGGGACTATAGATTTCATAAGCACCTTCCTCCCACAGCTGCCAAAATAAAGGTTCCTAGATATGAACAGGACGTCTCACATCACAGGAAACCTGCTTACAGTTGTCTCTGAATCCAGCACTCTGCTACTACCTGTGCCTGGATAGGTAGATACCCCTCTCTGTCCACACTACTGAAATCCCATGTCTGCCTGCTAGCACTGACCATGAGATCATTCTCAGTGTCATGTAGCCTATTTATCACAGTTCAGGACTGGACATGACACATGATGAATTGTCTTTCTCCATGTCACGGAACATGCAGTCAGCAAGTTGGGCTGAAGTCTTGGTTATCTTCCTTTCTATAAACGATGGCCATGTTTGGGATGTCACTCCCAGTGTCTGCCACTGGAACACTGTCACACTGAGTTTCTCAGGGCCTTCCTCAGCTGGGGGGAAAAACCCATGGGGTTGCCTTTTGGGTTTTTGCATCAGTGACAGGAAAATTGAAGGCGTGGGTTCCAGCTGTCAGGATCCCGACTTCAAGCAGACAATTTCATTGAGTTAGTTGGCTTCCAGTGATATTTTTAAAACTAAAGGCTCAACTAATTATTTTGCTTTGTTTGCTTATTGGTGTGTGTGTGTGTGTGTGTGTGTGTGTGTGTGTGTGTGTGTGGGTGGGTGTGTGTGTTATAATGTGAGCAACAATATTAGAAGAATTTCTTGTTGGGAGTTTCTTTGGCTTTCTCAGCAGTTATTGATGGTGACTGCCATGTGTTTTTGGCTAGAGCCATTGGTTGGCTTGAGGCACCACCAAAGGAGTGGGGAAAGAAGGAGAGAGAGAGAGAGAGAGAGAGAGAGAGAGAGAGAGAGAGTGAGGTTTATGTAGGGTGGTTGGGAGCAGCAGCTACTCTATTTTAACTTATATGGGAACTCCAAGTATTTCCAATTTTTTGGAAATGAAACAAGTAGATCCCAGGAAGCCATCAAGTTGCATTATGTAGCCTTTGTCTTTGTTCGAAGTTGGCTTTTATGTTTCTCACCTTGGTAGTAGCTTCCCTTCTCTCTGGTGCCTGGTACTGTCTGGTTCTGCTGGCAAAGTCTCACACACTGCTTGCCACATTCATTCAACAAATATTTATTGAAATGGCTAATCACTGCCTTCCCACATGTTGGCAAGGTTGTTTTTCTCCTTCCTCTCTTTGCTCTCTCCTTGACCTTGAGCAGCTCATTTGTTCGTAAGATCTTATTTTAGTGGTCAGTAGCATGCGCAGTATAGGCTCTAGTAGGCCTAGGGTCTTGCAGTGGCAGCTCAGTAAACAAAGACGTGTGAACATGTGAGTGGGTCAAAAATGAAAAAAATATATGGGTGGATGGATGACTGGGGAGCTTACAATACAAAGAATGCGCTTTTGTGTATCCTCAGCTTAGCCTCGGTGCCTTATTCAAGCCGTGCATTCTTCCTCCCCTGAATGAAAACTCTGAGTGCTAAAGCATACATCTCACTCCTATTTTCCACTCCTGGTTGCATGAATTCTTCACGCCATGCCTTACTCTTTCATCTTCTTGGACCAACATCAAGTCGGTGTTGCTATTGATGTCCAAAGCTTGCTCTGTTCACTCCTCTCTGCCCTTCTTTCTGGTCTCTTATATTTTAGAGATCAAACTTCCTTGATTTCTTTCCATGTCTCCCCCCATGATGTATGAGTTCTTCTTCCAGAGTCAATCAAATATTATCATAAATGGTGTTTGCTGGTCAGAGTGTTTGTTGGCTTGCTGTGTTCACCTGTCTGGGGCTCCCACAAGCAACCCGAAGCCAACTCATTGCTCTCCTTGCTTCACTCTTGTCCAGACTTTGCTTCTTCTCTCCATGGCCAACTTCTTCTTCTCCCTGAGTTTTTCCTTCTACTCCATAGCCCTGGATCATTGCTGAGTCTTTATTGAGCCCTAGATCCCTTCCTCTCTCTGGCAGGGAATGAGAGCCGTTAGGGTAGAACTTTTTGTTCCACTTCCCTGTCGAGGGAAACTCTTGGAACCCTAAAATCATGTAGCTTTTCTAAGCTTGAACACTTCCTCCATACTATGGTGGAAATAAAAACACTGAACATACAGAGGCGTTCTGAGGCTTAAATGAAATAATTTGCATACAGTTCCAAGCATGGTGTTCATGAGTAAGGGGAGATAAACCAAAAGGTCTCCTCTGTCGGATTTGACCACGTCTACTCGGGAGATTTTTGCCTCTATAGTAGCATATATTGTCCCTCCTACACAAATGGCAGAGCTCTTCAACCTCATTATCAGCAAGGTAGATGGATAAATATTTAACCAATGATCAGAAAACTTCAGATACAACTCTGAATGTATGTGGAAAATTTTTCTGCTTGTGAGGTCCAATAGCCTTTTTATGGACAGTTTTCTTCATAGGAAATCATAGAGTAAGCATTTATGTCCAGCTGTAAGCCCTTCTGAAGTGAGGGAGGCCTTGGGGGCTGTGGTCAGTAGTGGCTTGAGACTCGCTCTTCTGTTATTAGCAGGTAACCTGGGGAAGGTCACCTCCCATATCAACCCCTCTAGTTCAGCTTTTGTCAGATAGGGCCTGATGTAGCACTGTGGTGGTGCAGTTTTGAGAACCCTAACTTGTGGAATCTCTCGATCTCTGTCCTTTTGATACTTTGCCAAGATGGATAGTTCTGTCTCGTGCCCTGTGAGGTTTTGGTGACTTCTGTACTCTTGGCTCACTAAGTTCTAGTAACACCTCCTACCTATCTTGGTCAGCTTTCAGGCATTGCCACTGAGGAGTCTCAGCTGATTCTTAGCTGCTGATTTACACACACAGCAGGCTCTGAGTGCCAAGCAGCTGTGGATATGAAAACAGTACCTGCTTTGCCTGTGTTCTGTGGCTGTAACACAAACACCAAGGCCAGGTACTTTACAAACGAAAGTTAACTGAGTGAGAAGGTCCAAACAATATGGCACCAATGTTTGGTGAGGGTCCCAAAGAGCAGTCGCTGCATGTGCAAGAGGGTTAGCGGGGACAGCCAAACCTGCTTCCTAATTATACATACTTGGAAATGACCTAATCCATTTCTGTGAGGCAGTACTAATCTATTCCTGAGTACAAAGATCCCCAAGATAGTATTTCCTTTCCCTAGAACCCAGCTTTTAAAGAGCCCACCACTCTAAAACACTAGGAACTACATTCCTAGCCTGTGAACTTTTGGGGGATAAACCGTATCCAAATCACAGACTACCCTAGTAAATGGGACCCTTGCGCTGAGGGAAAGTAATAATGGTTGCCAACACATGGAGCTGTTTAAAATACTTCAAAATTGCTTTAAATCAAAATAAGAGATTCTTGCCTACCTACACATGAAAAGAATCTAGTAGCGTTCAAGGTCTGGCCTTATACTTCCAATAGAGTTCAAGATTTAATTTGTGTCAACCCAGAATTGATTTGGGGGTTGTTCCCAGACTTCTTGCAAGCTGGCTGCCTTAAGGGAATCATCTTGGCAAATCATTCAGCCAGTCTCTGAGCTGATCGCTGGCATGACAGAAAACCCCAAAACTGCAATTTTCTTTCCCAATATTCTCCAGAACTATTGTGGAGCCACAGGAAGAGGAGAGAGCAAGACCGAGCCAACTTCTTGCCAAGGCTGTGTTTGATATCTGTGTGCCTGAAGTCATTTAAGCCTAACATCTGCTGGATGCAGACGTTAACTCACTTGTTAGATCCAGTTCTCTATTCCATGTATTGCAGCTAACAAGGGATGGAGTTCGGGCTTGCAACCGCATCTATCCATTTTCCCTCAAGTGCTAATCTCTTCCCACCTCTCCAGGCCATTGAACAGGAGCATATTAGACAACTAGGGGACAGAAAATATAAATCTGAATTCTGTGCTGTTTAAAGAATGACTGGGAAGGGTAAGCAATTTAGAGCTATCTTTGAATTCAGTGCCTCTCCAACACACAAATGTGTCAAACCTGAGCTAGTTGACCTAGGTGGAACCTGAGTTCTATCTGGCGTCTAAGCGAGGCCAGGGCTACTTGTCCCTGGCTCACTCTTCCAAGCACTGGTTGCATGGGAATCACGAGGAAGAGGCTTCTAAAAACATAAGCACTGGAAATCAAAACCACAGCAGGACACCACATCCACTCTGATCGCTATACAAAACAAAGCAAAATAGAAAACAATAGAAATTGGGGAGGACGTGATGAATCAAAATCCTCCTACACTGCCTGTGGGAGTATAAATGATGCAGCTGCTGTGGAAAGCATTTGACACTTCTTCAATAAGTCAAACAGAGCACTGCCACGTGCCCTGGCAAGCCTACTTCTAGGTATTCATTCAACGAAGTAGAAAGCAGGATCCGCAGGACCTGGTCTGTGGGTGTGCAAAGCAACATGGTGCATAACAGCCAAAGGAGGAAAAGACTCAAGTACACCCATCAGTGGATCCTCGGGGAAGCACAATGTGGCATATCCATATAACAGCGTGTTTTTCAGGCTCAAAAAGGAAGGAAGTCCTGATTTATCCTACAGTGTGGATGGATCTGGAAAACATTTTTGCTCAGTGAGAGGACAGGCACGACTGACTACGTATTGTATGATTCCATTTAGTTGAAACATACAGAATAAACAGACCCTCTGAATCAGAAAGCAGAATTGCTGGCTGCTAAAGGAGTGATGGCTTGATGCATATCGGGTGATAAAAATATTGTGGAACTAGGAAAGGGGATGGTTGTGCAACGCTCAATATGGTGTCACTGAATTGCACCCTTTAAAATGGTTACAGTGGTGAATGTGATATATATTTCACTCTGGCAAAATTTTTTCTGGGCTCTACCTCCAGACTTTCTGGCTCGATGGGTATAGAGCAGGACATGAGGTTCGCATCTCTGACAGATGCTGCTGTTGGGTCTCACTCACACTTCGAGGAATGAGGTCCTAGACTTTGACTTTTTAAATTTTGTTAATTTTAATGAGAAAGAAATATCAATGAGATAGTTTCAAAACAGGTTACTAGGACAGTTATAATAATTAATACATTGCATATTGTATTATTGTATGATATCTTTTCTAAACACTATTGGTACACATATTTTTTCTCATTGAACTAAGAGAAAGTAGCTGTATATATAGTCCAATACTGCATAATAGTAGTGGGTTATCAGCAGAAGTGGCAATGTCAGAAGCTGTTGACTTGAGCCTTTTACAGCTCAGCATTTTAATGCTTTATTTTTATACCTCATGGTTAGAATTTTCTGCTGGATGGCTAAGACCAAGTTAAAGCAAGACCTATATAACAAAAACTATAACTTTTATATCTGACCAGGTCAGTCAAATCCCCTCAGGATTTACCCTGAAACCATGTGCAGTGTTTCGTAGAACTTTTGTCAGTGTCGGCCATCTGGATGAGGCACGGCCATTGCTTGACCAATTTGAGGTAATACAAGAGAATAAGAACCAAGAAAAAAATGCCATAGGATTAACCTGCTACAATCTTGTATATGGTTAGATTTTTAAATTTCTGTGTAAAAATCCAAAATTGTTTTTTATCACATTCTATAGGGATTTATTAGAATATCAGTGATTGACGGAAAATACCAGTTCCATGTTAAGTCTAAGGCATTTGATGTTCAGAAAGACAGTGATGTTAAGCTCAAGTGCCTATGTTATAGGGTAATAACATCACTAAGCTTCTCTTCTGAAGAGTTAACAACTTAAGTTTGCAGACCTAAAAATTAAAGAAAGAGAAGGGCTATAAGGATAGCCAATATTTTGGCCCTAGCCCCTCAAGGTCAGTGAGGACTCAGGACATAAAAGAACCTGTACTGTAACATCCTATAACTCAGTGGTGTCCCAAATTTTCTGTTCAAGGAGATTATGGGGCCACAGAGGAAGGGGATTGATGATGTATAGTGTGCCTAAGGAGAGTCACCTAGAGAGAAAACATTCTCTCAGGCTTTCACGTAGACTTGAATTTTGATACCGAGCAGCTTGCCACAGCCTCAGAGATATTCAGGCTAGCAGGAAGCTATCTAACACTGATTTGCATTTCTCCCAAGCATGCATAGTGGGAATTTGCAAACCTGTGCCTCCTGTATGAGATGGATTTGTATTCTTCGGGTTGGAAAAGAACAATGGAGGAATGAACTTTATTACCTCAGTGGACCTGGTTTCCTTGCAGGAGGCAGGAATTGGTTTAGCACCCCCACTATATTCTCCTGAGGTGAGGTTGTGTGGATCCTGACTTTGAAATGTACTGTTGAATGAGTAAGCTGCCGTGGCATAGGATTTTGGCACCTTTCCTGCACAGCCTCAGGCTGGAAGTCCAACATACTTCTGCATGCCCTCCTTGTGTTAATAGAATGCCTATTCACAGATCCTTTTCTCTCTTGTAACTCATATGTAGCTGTATGTTGTCTTCAGATAATAAAAGGAGGAGTTTCCATGTAGGGGTTGATCATTACTACTGTGAGGAGTTTTTGAGGTCCTGTGTTACCTCAACAGACATCAAGCTGGTAGAGCCTTAGGGTAGATGCCTAAGTGCCATGTGCCATGCCAACAGTCAGTCAAAGCCCATGTCAGAGCCTCTCCTTGGACAAAGAGAGTCTCCATAAGTCTTTTTAATTTCCCAAACAATTACTTCAAGTTTTAAGTTAAAAAATTTAACTTACCTTTAAGTTTTAAGCCTAGCCCACAATGAGTTTCTCTGTAAAGGAAAGACAGGATGATGACCGCTAGGGTGATCAGCAGTGAATGCTGGATTTATTCACTTGCCAGGCAGCAGACACAGGCAGGGAATAGAGGCGCCGAGTGGCTGCTGCATGGAGGCAGAAGAGGCAAGCGTGGGTGGGGGTGTTCACAGGGCACCCATGACGTGGGGGTAGGGGGCTTGCCAGGCTGTATGTGGTTGGTTCAACCCATGTCCTGCTGCTGATTGGGTGTACTGATCTGCATAAATTGCCATAGGAAGATAGCAGAGACTGAGTGACTTAGACACAGAAACGTATTTTCTCACCGTGTGGAGGCTGAAAGTCCTCGATCAGGGTGACAGCATAGCACAGTTTCTCATTAAGGTTTTCTTCCCAGTTTGTAGATGGCCACTTTCTATGTTCTCACATGGTGTTTTCTTGGTCATGGTAAGGGAACTGGATAGAAGGGAAGAGAGAGAGAGAGAGAGAGAGAGAGAGAGAGAGAGAGAGAGAGAGAGAAAGAGAGAGAGAAGAGAAATGGAGGCGGAACATCTCCTTCGTAATGAGCCCAGTCCCAACATAACGACCTTAGTCCATACACTCTGCCCTCCTGGCCTCGTTAGACGCCAGCTCCCAATACTGTGAAGTTAGGTGGGGAGTAGGCTCCCGACACAGTCTTTCTGAGGGACACATTGGAGCCAGGAGCTCATATTGCACATAAGGCAGAGTGTCAACATGAAAACACACATTCAGAAATGTGTGCCCCCGCCACATGTAGCACTTGAGAACTTCGCATTCCTTTGCATTGGCCTTAGTGGTGTGGAATGCAGATTCTGGTTCAGCAGGCCCAGGGTGGACCTTAATAATCCACACAGTGAACCTGTGCTGCCAGAGACCCTGAAGCAGGTGCACTTTGTACTCTAAGACACACCGAGCCTATGGGGCCTTCTGGGCTGCTCAGCTGGCACTGTGACTAACTTGAATAGCACCAACAACAGCAAATGTTTGCATAGAGCTTACTTTGTGCCAGGCTCTCTACTAATGTATTCATTTAGCTTTCACAAGACCCCCTAAGATGTATTCACTACAATTATTCTTCATTTACATTTTAAAAGGCAGGGCCTATAAACACAAAGTGACTTCCCTGAGGACAGGTGGTGAAGCAACCGCAGAGCTGGGACCTGCACTCAAAGGGCGGCATTGGCTCTGTGACCCAGCCTTTAATGGCCACCCTGTGCTCCCCTGCCTTCTGGCTGGTGACCTCTATCATCTATAAAACTCACACAGGAGTGAAAATTTGGTTCAGTTCTGTCAACCATGGTTGTCACACTAATTGCATGGCTTTCAACAAAAGGTTTTAATTTCTTTGGCCTTTCTCGCCAATACAAGGAAGGACTTAGATTTCACCTGCGAAGATTTGTGGAAACTAAGAATCACTGAAAGAAAAACCAGCTGGTCGTCTGAGGCGAGCAGGGAACCAGCTTAATGAGAGCCTGTTCGCTGCTGCCAGATGTGGTGTTAAAATTGCACCAGTTCAGCCTTTGGGCCCTTTGTTTCAAAGCGACTGGGTCAAATCTCAAACTCCATTAAAACAAAAATGGAAGAAGAATTTTTCTTGCGTAGCAGTTGGGTGAGACCACATTTGAAAAGAGAGTCTTAATTTTCCCCACATCTGATCCCTTTTTTCTCCTTCAATTCTTTTCTCCCCTCTTATTGTCCTTACGATTTTCTCTGCTCACTTTATTTATGCCATAGTGAAAGTGATCCCCGAAAAGCTTTCATCTTCCATCAGTAATGGTGACAACACTTAAGTACCCAGAAACAAATAAAACCATCTCCGCTCCATCATGTATATAGGTTTCCAACAAAGAGTGCGGCTCAGTTTGGATCACATGGTTTCTTCCCCATGTCTCTGTCTGCTCTTTTGATGCTTCTTCTAAGAACAGTCTTCCTCAGCGTGAGGACCTATGCTAATCCAGAATGATCTTACCCAGCAATCGTTGTGTCCTAACTATATTTTCCTGGATATTATTACACACAGGCCAGTCCCATTTTCTGGATTCCTTTGATTCCAACTTGCCCAGCCCTTTCCTTCTAGTTGGTCCAGTGACAAACCCAGTTTAGGTCTCAATTTCAACAGCTCTTGGGCTAAATATGATTTAGATGGAATAAAGAATATCTTTTCCATGGGGTCTGGGAGGTAGCTCAGTGGAATAAGTGTTTGCCTGGTAAGTGCAAGGTCCTGAATTTGATCCCTGGTACACACACACACACACACACACACACACAAATCTTTGACAGCCCAGGCTAAATCCCTTTTCATAGAGATGCACTCTGCTTTTCCATGATGGATCCCTCATTGCAAGAAGCACTAAGCCTGGTTTTTAAATACTTGCCATATGGGATTGATGGAAGAGTGAATCCTGCCAAAAGTACGTTACCTGGAACTTCAGCATGAAGATTGGCTAAGGGGTGGTGAACAGGTGCTGTTTATCCCACAACAATGATATTTCCCTTAAAAGCTGGGCAGGAATGAGCCATCAGCTTGGGGAGCCATTGTACCAGCTTCGATGGAGGAGCCAAGAGTGGCAGCTGCAAAGGAAGCCACACAATAGCAGTGAGGATGCGTGTGAAGGGACCAGGCCTGCTCCTGTCTGCTCTGGTCACCATGTATACCTCTTACGGGATGCAGTTTGGTGGAGGTCAAATATGTATTGGATAAATAAATGGACACATCCAACTTGATTTCTTTCCCCCACAGCAATGGTCCCAGTGCCAAAGATGGCAGCTTACAACTCAACGAAGGCAGCGCTGACCATGTTTTCATCAATTTTGAGGCAAGAGCTTTCTGAATGGGGAGTAAAAGTTTCTGTGATCCAGCCTGGAGGCTTCCAGACCAGTAAGTTTCTCAGTCTAATGACTACTATTCTCACCTGGAAAAATCCTAAAGGTCTCCTGGGCTCGAGAGAGCACAGACAACTTGGGGGTGTCAGAGACGGACAGCCAGTGATAAGCCAGAGCAATGAAAACAGATTTTACTCAGCCAATACTAAGAGCTGAGGTCCACTCCAATGTGTGCAGAGGTAATTTAGGTTTTTAAATTGAAGAAGAATGGAGTGGGGGGAGCAGGGCTCAACAGTCAGACAATGGGAGGGCACACAGTGTGAGTGTGAAGTCGGGATTCCACCGGACTTCAGCTGCTGGAACAGAGGCCTTGTCCTCCGGAGTGGAGGACAACTCCTTCCTTGTACTGGTGAGAAAGGAGTGACACTCAGTGCTTGGGGGAGTGGCTTCTGAGTTGCAAGACACAAACATTCACAATTGAAAGGACTTTTGAGTCAATGCTCTCAGAAAGGGAGGCCAGGAGCCTATTGCTAGGGTGTATGGGGTAGAACCAACAGTGGGTTCCCACGGCCCTGGTGAGCCTTCTGAGCAGGTATTCGGTGAGAAGCTGATGTCCTGCTAGGGACAAGACTGATGCTCCTAAAAGCTGTCCTAGAATATATCAGGGCAGAATATATTAGTGCAGGGCTAGGCAGGAGTCATCATATCCCCTGTGTTCTGTAGTCCGAGGTCTACCAAAGAGAGGTTGGGATGGGTGGGCTCCAGATAAGAGCTGAGGGACAAGGATGGCTGCTCCTCTGCCTCCTTCTATGGAGGGGTTGAGTTGGCTCCAAAGTTCTGGCAAGCAGAGGCCACGATGGGCATAAAACCAGGTCTCCTGATGGTGACTCAGGGTGTTTTTAGGACTCACCCTGCCTTGACTGGTGGTTGAGTTTCCTTTGACCTGCAGGCAAGAGAGTGAAGGCTGGTGGAGGACAGTGCAGGACAGCGTAGGTCACGTGCAATTCAGAAGTGATCCCGACTGAGGATCCGGATCCTCACTGGGGAAAATAAAAGGTGTTGGGAAAAGAACCCAAAGGCACTCCCCCACGGAACTGCATCCTCCACCCTTTCAGTCTTGTTCTGTTTTGAGGCAGGGCCTTGCTGCGTTGCCCACACTGGCCTGCTCCCTGCCTGGGGCCTTTTTGGCTCCACCTCCTTGGCTCAGCTACATGACAGACGTGCAGCACGGCACCTAGCCTTCAAGGATTTTAACCATTTTTTCTATGCGCGCCACACTTTTCTTCTCATATATTTAGTTGACTCAGGGTTAGAACTTTTTGTCATGTATAAGTCAAGCTGGTAATGCTGGGGAACATTTATTAGCCTTCTATTCCTATGACTAAAATGGATTTTGTTCTGCTAGGTTCTTTGTGTGTTAATGACACTATTTCTCTTTCCTTCTGAAGAACATTGCCCGCCTGGGGAGACAGCCACCCTTGGGTCTTTTTTTGCTGAAGTCTGAACTTTGGGCCAAGGCAGAGTACCCCCAGGCTAAGTTCTTCATTCTGGGCCATCACACATTTCATTGATAATTTTAGTGAAAGGGCATGTCTCATGAAAGACCACAAAGTGGGAGGGATTGCTCACACACTGAAAAATAAACCTTAAGGGTTTGTGTGTGAGCCCAAATGTACAAGATAAAATCTAAAGGAAATCCAGAACATTTGCCTTGGAGCGCTTGGCAGCTAGGAACCTCACAGGGTAGTGGAGGAGCTCAGGGTAGAGTGAGGAGGGGCTTAAAGAAAGGGATACTGACCACTCAGAATTAGAGGCAGGACCAGCGGTAGAAATGGACAGAAGATGAAGGTGTTTCCAACCTGATCACTGCCATGGATGGAAGAGAACTGAGGGGACTTGCTGGGGAAAGGGAGTGGATCAAACAGGAGTCCAGAGCAGCAGACCAAAGGCCTGGGATCAAAGGGTATTCAAAAGGGAGATCAAGTGGGAGCCAGCGAAAGGGAAAATGACAAAGTAGACTTCAGAAACTGGCAAGAATATTGAGGTTTTGATGCACGGCCAAAAGAAAGATTGCAATGCACAACCTCAAGACTCCCCTTGAACGAGAGGGCAACCTTGCTGTTAAGTAAGTCCTACTTCCAGGATCCAGTGGAACTGACTACAGACAGTGTTTGCGGGGAGCTGCTCGGATTAGGCACTGGGCTACGTACTTGCCGTACATTGCTGTAGTCGACTGATTTAAATGGATAGCTATCATAACCTAGGGTAGTATGCCCCATGGAGAGCCTCTCACACGCCCAGGTGGTGGGGACGTGGAAACCAGATCCCCAGGGGCAGTGCCTGGGTCTGTCCTTTCGTACTAGGCTGACCCAGTTACGTTTGAGGAACTTTCTAAAGCCAAGAGGCCAGCGAGCAGAGGGAGGACAGCTCGTGGGTGGACACTGACACCTCATGTGTGTGTCTAATGAAAGGCGGAGGAAGGAAAAGAATCCTGAGGAGACAGATCAGGAGCTTCTGAAGACATTTGCGGGGGCAGATGAGGTTTTGTCAGCGCCCCGCAATACAAATGTTCAGCACCGTAAGCGTGTTACCTCCCTTAATTCTCGCCCATGAGGTAGGCACAGTAAGACTCCGCCTGGCACTGAGAGAACCGGGTCGGAGAAGCTAAGGCTTTTCTCACACCCAAGAGCTGGCAAGAGGCAAAGATGAGATTTGGATTCAGGTCGCCGTAGCAGCTTCATTGCTCCTTGCTCCAAAATGCCAGAGGATGGCTCTGGCACTTTCGGGAGTGCCTGGGGGCTCAAGCCAGGGGATGCACGGAAATGATAAGAAAATCCGCAAAGTAGTGAGGTACAGAAATCCCCTGGCCTGTGAAGGCAGAGACTGGGGGATCCAGGAAGGACAGTTGTTCACAGAAGCGTGTTTTCAGAGAGTCAGAACCCCCAGAGAAATCGCCATGGTAACAATTTCTTTAGGCACAGTGCTGTACTTTTATGAAAAGAAGCAAGCCATTGAAGCCACGCTTCCATTTCCGGGAGCGTAATTGGATTTCAGGGGCGCACACTTGCTAAATTGCTTTCCCCCACCCCCTACCCCTCTCCGTCCTGGTGTCTAGGAGTCCCTGAGCTGCTAAACAAAGGCTCATCCCTGGGCACGCCCCAACCACTCGCACACCCCGCAGGAGGCAGGGTAGATGGCTGCGGCCTTTGTGGAGAGCAGTGCGACTGTAGTTCTTAAAACTCACAATCTATGAACTCTGAAGTGTGGACACTCGGATCCACAGAAATCAAGCCAAGGTATAAATACACAGATTACGCAGGTGTGTTCGCTGCGAAGTCACTTGTGGTGGTGAACTCTAGAGGTGGCTGGAAACGCGTTTAGGGGCTGATTACCTATCAGCTTCCAGTGCTCGGGTTCAAATCTACAGCCCCTGGCCTTTGGCGGTTGAGGGCTCCCGCCGCTGAGCAGCGGGGAGGGCTCTGCGCTGTTACTAAGGGGGGAAGCATACGTTCCTGGACAGTGCATACAGGCTGAGCTTTTTTGTTTTTATTCCTCTCTGGTAAAATAAAACGAAACCAAAGCGTTCTATATTTATACATTATGATCAAGGAGGGAATTGGAGAAAATTAATGTAAGAAATACACGCATCTCCTTATTTAGTTTAGAATAAAGTTTATGAGCTGAGTACGCATTGCTCGTATATTTTAAAGTGGATATATAGTATTTAATTTTAGATAATTGGATATTGTTATCATATTAAAATATATTCATATTTAATCATATAATTTAAGTCTATATTTAAATCATATTAAAATTATATCTAATATATACTTTGAAATTTGAAGCTTCATTATTCTATTTTAAGTTATATATTATAACTTATATTATTTAAGTTATATATTCAATTTTAACTATAAGTACTTCTATATAATTAATACTTCTATGTTAATAAATTATGTATTTTATATAGATATATAAATAAAATATATGTAATATATGCTATGCTGTAGATAATGTATTATATGTTATATATATTCACTAGTCGCCAAAAGACATACTGCATTAGAGTGTCTGTGGCAGCAGCTGTATTTATAAGAGCCTCAAGTTGAAAACAGCACACATGGCCAACACAGGATGCGGGAGAGTTACTGCATATTTGTGTAGTGGAAACCTATGCAGCAAAGAAAACAAACACACAGCTGGCTCATGGTATCGAGCAAAGATGCCGACCTGTGATGCAGGCTGGGTGTAGCTGCCCAGCGTCCAGAACCAGACAAGACGAGTGCCCCCTCCTGCTGGGGCTGCGGCCACGGGAAGGAGCAGAGGGCAGACCGCAAAGCCAGCTCCGCTTTGCTCTTGGTCCGGCTGCTGCTTACAGAGGCTGGTTATGTCCTAAAAGCGTGCTCTCTTCTCCCTGTAGAGTTCAAAACAAAGCTAAGCGGCGCCACGGAGCATGCCTGTGAGCAGGTGCTCCTAAGCGCTCGCCCTCCACCCCTCCACGCAGAGGCCGTTCCCAGCACCCCTCTCCTGACGTGGCCAGGCTTCCCAGCACCTGACCTGCCTTTAACCCCTTGTGTCCCAGGTATTGCAGGCACAAATGACGTATGGGCCAAGAAGCAAAAGGACGTCCTGGACCAGCTCTCCCAAGAGCAGCTGAGGGACTATGGCCAGGACTACCTGCAGCTGCAGCAGGCCTTCGTCAGCTCCATGGTGAAGCACTCCAGCCCGGACTTCACCCCGGTGCTCCGGGACATCCAGCACGCCATCTCGGCTCCGATCCCGGCTCCCTTCTACTACCCGGGCTCAATGGTCACCATCTTTCTCTGCTTGGCTTCTGTTTTCCCTACCTGCTTATCTGATTATTGTTTTAAAAAACTAGTGAGCCATCGCAAGTGTACGCCCAGAGCTCTGAGCGTGCCGAACTAGAAGACCTCAGTGTCGTAGTCTTTCTAGAAAGACTATGCCTGGGCGTTGGTGGTTGCTGAAAGTTGGCTGTGGCCATCTCTGTCTGTCTGTCTCTGTCTCTCTGTATCTCTCTCTCCCTCTCTTGGGGGCAGATGTAACTATATAACTCAGGCTGCCCTTGAACTCACTATGTAGACCCAGCCTGACCTCAAACTTGTGGTGATTTTCCTGCCTCAGTCTCCTGAGTGCTGAGATTATAGGCGTGCACCATCACGCCCACTATGCAATTTCCTAAAATAAGACAATAGTGAAGTTTGCTCTATCAGTCAACTCTCCATTTTATGAAAGACTGTTCTGTAGCATGTGATGCTGTGGGAAACTGCTTTACCTGTGGCAGAACTTCTTTCCCAGCAGGAGTCTTCTGTCAAACCTCATTCATCAACTAAGCTTGTTTAGTATCATTTCAATAGTGTGCACGGCACCTTCACCAGCAAGAGGCCATCACAAGAAACAGTCTTGTTTCTTCATCCATAAGAAACAACTTGCCTCGTTTAAGTTTGATTAGGAGGGTGCTGTCACTCAGTGACTCCTGGGGGAGGGCAGAGAGGCCCAAGGGGGGAGTGACACATGGGGACAGGCAGGTGTCAGTTCGTTGCATGTGGGCCTGCACTGCTGTGGCCCAGAAGGACTGGCAAAGACCACTGATTGCCAGAACAGATGTAATAGTGACAAAAATGTTTGAAATGATTGCAAGCATTACCAAACTGTGACAGGAACACAAAATGCGCACGTGCCCAGAGACTCAATCAGCATATGACTGTCACAACACTTCAGTTTGTAAAATCCTCAGTATCTGTGAAGTTCCATAAAGCAAGCCATAACAAACAGTGGTATGCCTGTCTCTTCTAGCTCTTGTTCTAGAAATAGGGTAGGGGTCTTTTAAAAAGGAACAGCTGTATAAAAAATTTTAAAGCAAAAATATCCAACAAAAATGACACAGAATTTCAAAACAAGATGATAGGAAGTTAACAATGGTTATTATGTTGCATATTTTTATTACTAAAAGTAGTTGCTCAGATTACATGGC
>PVKN010016994.1:6019-17659 GCA_004027915.1 Capromys pilorides | reverse complement strand
TTTCTTTCTTTCTTTCTTTCTTTCTTTTGTGGTACTGGGGGTTGAACTCAGGATCCTGTGTTTGCCAGGCAGGCGCTTATTCTACTGAGTTATCTCCCTGGCCCTATACACTGTTTCTTAAAAACCCATCCACACACAAATACTGCATGAAGTGACAAAACAAAAGGAGGGCCTTTCATTACTTGAGTTGGTTAATATGCCAGATCTCACGTTTAATACACACTTTCTCAGCAAAGTGCTCAGTAACAAGTGCCCTTGTGCATGCCTTGGCACACCGACAGCTCACATCTGATACTGAGAGGCCAGAGGGAAAACTTGGTAATTGAATTCCTGCTGATACAATGCAACACTTTAGCTCTAAACTATCCTTTCACAGGCTTTGCTCTATTTCTTAAAAGGTTTCCAGTTATTTACATATCAAGGATTATAATCTTCATTTCTCCAAACCATCTCTAAAGGTGGGCTGAAAATCACCTTCTATATACATGTAAATGGGGAGCTGGCAAGATAGTTCAACGGATTAAGTGCCTGCTTTGGCAAACACAGGGACCAGGCCCTGCCCCTGTGGCACTCAGAGCCAGTAAACTGAGTCCGGGTGTGGTGGCACATGCCTGTAATCCCAGTACTGGGGAGGCTGTAAACAGGAGGATTACTACGAGTCTGAGCTGCGTAGTGAGATTCTGTACCATATATAAAAATTGGTTTTAAAATAATCTAGCACGGCAATAAGAGGAGTACATATTAAATAAAACTGATACTGGGGTGTGAACTGGACAAGAGTAAGTGGGATTTGTTATACTATTCTCCCAACTTTTGTGAATTAAGTTTTTTAAGAATATATTTTTAAAACCTAGAAAAAAAGGTGGGAAAAATTATCTCTTGGCTCATAAATATAAATAATTAAGAGGAAAAAGCTTTCCCTGTATTTTTAAATTTTCCAGTGATCAATCACGTGAGTGCAGACATTTTATTTTCCTAAAAAGTGGTTCCCTTAATTTAAATCATATTTTAAATACCATGAGATTATTTTTGTGCTCTAGAAGTACAGTATCACACCGTGCGAAGTATAATGAACTCCTGAGTCAAAACAACTTGGGTTCTAAAAGTCCAACAGTGCTATTTTTCAGCCACATTATCTGGGACCATTCGTTTGCTCTTCTCTGCTTGCTTCACAAAGAGTCAGACACGTATTAAATTGAACCAGAGATATTTCTGTTTAAGCTTTGTTTCTTTGTATGGTGAAAACAGCTGGACTGGGCCAATTTCATATAGGTCGAGGCAGTCATGTAAGGAACATAATCATGATTTCTTTCGTCTATGGTTTGTAGAGCCAAAGACCATGGTCGAACAACTCATTACATGTAGCTTTCGTGCTGTCACGGGTTAGGGCACTCTCTGTGGAACTGGAGCAGGAACCCACGTCAGCAAGTGAGGTCTAGGTGCTCTCACTGGCCCTGCTCTCCAGCACCACTCTGCACTGAGGTTTCAATGTCAGGGAGGACAGAGGGGCAGAAGCCGCATGAGACGTGTCTTCCTTGTAAGCTGCTCACTGCTAGAGCTAATATGAATGAGTGCTCCATGCTTCCTGCTTTTTCTTGTTATTTTCATGTTTGCAATGGCCTGAAAATATTTCAGTAAAATTTCTAAAACTATTGCTTTTAACTCTATCATATCCAGCTTGTTTGTACCATTTTTTAAAAATATTGCCTGGAAAAATAGCTGTTGAAAAATGTAAATGCATCAAATATTACTTACTAGAGATGAAAATGATGGTGATGGCTACAGGACTGCAACTGACATGCTCAAGAAATCTAGGTATAAAGGTCCCACATGGCCCTACAGATACACAGAATATAAAAAATTATTCTAGAAATACATTTATTTGATTTATTATTTGTTTATGTCTTTTTGAGACAGGGTTTCACTATGCAGTTAGTTTAGCTTGAGCTCACCTATAGCCCAAGCTGGCCTAGACTGCAATGATTCTCGGACTTCAAGTGCAGGGATTACAGATGTGTACCACTGCATCCAGATGCTTTAATGTTTTTAATGTTAATAAAGTCATACAGGCTTGAACTAACTGATGGTAAATAAGGTACTACTGGTTTTTAAAAGGCCAATTATTAGAATTATCATAGACTGAAATGACAGTCATTATAATATGCACAAATAGATCTTTCCAATAACTTTTCTCTTGTGCTTGTGATAAAGTCTTAAAATTTTTCAGTTGATTTAAAATCTTATTAATTTGAGCTTCAAATTTTGTGAATAAATCATGGCTATCTTCCAACTCCCATAATCCAGTTGGCCACTTTGTAACAAACTACACAGTCCTGAGGTTTAGCAGTAAACACTTCCACCCCTCCAAAATGCATCCCTTTAGGGATTATTGATGGAAAAGCAGCCGATATAAAAGATACGGCTGGCAATAAAAGTCCAAGATGCAACTCACTGTCCAATTTTAATAGCAAACAACATATTCTGATAATTCTGCAGACACAGAGATAAAAACAACACAGTAACATCCTAAAAGCTACATAAAGGGAGGGTGAGATAGCTCAGCGGACTAAGTACTTGCTTATGCAAGTGCAGCGACCGGGGTTCAATCCCCTCACCATGCTGGTTCTGCCTCCAAGCACGCTGAGCCAGCCGCTGAGACCAGACATGGTGGCTCGTGCCTGTAATCCCAGCACTGGGGAGGCTGACAATAGGAGGATCACTAGGAGTCCTTGCTGTGTAATGAGACCCTGTACTAAATACAAAAAAACAAAAAACAAAAAAAGCTATGCCAAAGGCTTGATTTTGAAAATATAAATCATCTTTTTAATTTCTGATGTCCTTCAACATTTAAATTAAAATCATAATTCCTTTTTATGCTATGAACTGGAGCTGAACTCTTGAGTTTCATATTTTAGAACCCAAAATGTAAATATACAGGAGAAATTCATGCATGTAAAGAATATATTGTATCTTCACTTTAAAAAGTCTAAATCAGAGGCAAGTTTGGAAACTAGATTCATCAGGTGACTATGTAACTATTTGAGTTGTGAGACTGAAGTTTATAACTTATAGTCCAATAACACTTTAACATTTTCCTGATATACATTACACTAACAAAGAGGAGGGTGTAAACTCTAAATAGCTGGATACTTATTCTAATAGTATGATGACACTGCTATAAGCCATTCTTCTAAGTCATTTGGTAAAGTAAAAATAGCAATGCAAAATGAAGTTCAGTCGCTCCTCCACCCTGACTCAGCTTTGCCAACGCAGACATCTAACTGTGTCTGAAGCGTGCTTGGAGCAGCGAGGCCTGTGAGTCACAAAGGCTTCTGGGCAGGGGCTTCCTATTTCCTTTTTCCCTCCTGCTGCACCAAGGCCACATGCACAGCAGTCCCGGGAATACTATCACTAGCTGCGATTCACTGGCTACTCCTCTCATGTGCTTCCTCCTTAGCTTCCACACTCCCCTGGCTTTCCTTCTGCCACTGTGGCTGCTCTTTCTCAATATCCTTTGCCAGCTCCCCCTTTCCTCTCTCCCTTCTTACGTGGTGGTCCCCAGGACCAGTCCCAATGTCACTCTTCTTTTCCTCTCCACTCCTCTGGCCCCAACTGCTACCTGGTCTCTGAGATTTCATGCCTAACAGAGCTGTACACCTGCATTTCTTAAAGCCCTTGCTTGCATTTAATAAAATTCCTGACATCACCTTCTAATGCTTTAGGCCCTCCCAAATCTGAAAGCTACCTTGATTCATCTACTCTTAGCCTCTTAACCTGCCCTGTCCATTCTGTGCAGGCACAGTGGCCTTGTTCTTTATATATCCCAGACACGAATGTACCTCAGTTTGATAACTGTTCCTATATCATCATTTAAGGTTTTGAACAAACGTCCCTTTCTGAGTGAAGTCTATCCTAATGCCCACCCTACTATAAACAGTGGTGGTCCCTCATGCTCTGGGTGTCTCCTCCTAGTTTCAGCCTTCTCCATCTGACTTAGCATAATGATTTATTACCTCTGATCTGCTGTATGTATTATTCACTCATTTATGAGTTCTCTCTCCCAACGAGAATACATAGGGCAGAGTTTTGTGCATTGTCCGTGGAAGAGCTTATTCCATACTGACTACTCAGCGAATACCTGCTGAATAGATGAATCAAGGATTAAATAAGTAAATGAACAACAAATGGCACTGTTTTGGGTACAAAAGAAAATGGCATAGATGTCCTTGTGCATCACAACACTGAATAGTTACCATTTCCTTAATTTCTCTTATGATCAGCCACCAGCCTGTGGAGCAGGCCGCTGACTCTCCACAGACTCCCTCCAACAGGCAGGACCACGGTTTGGAGATTCTGGGAAGCCTGGAAGTCAGGAGCACAGTGAGAATGCTCTGAGCTTCACCATTGGTAAAACTGGCCTTGCGGCCTTTCAGGACACTGAGTCAGCATAAACAACACTGTGTGCAAAGTAGAGTCATTTTCCCATAGTAACAAATCACACACTGACCTTCCAACTGAACTGTGAATTGGGTACAGCCTACCTTTTACCTTTGGAACCGGGAACTGAACTCATGACCTCACACTTATCAGGCGGGTGCTTTGTCACTGAGCTATACCCCCAGCCCAGCCAGCCAGCCAGCCTGCCATTTCTTTCTCTTTCTCTTTCTCTGTCTCTCTGTCTCTGTCTCTCTCTGTCTCTGTCTCTCTCTCTCTCCTTTCCTTTCTTCCTTCTTTCCTTCCTTTCTTTTGGTTTTGTTTTGGAGACAGGGCCCCATTATATGGTTCAGACTGGCTTTGAACTCATTATGTAGTCCAAGCTACATAATGGAGTCAAACTCACAATAATCCTCTGGACTCTGCCTACACAAGTGCTGGGATTACAGGCTTGTGTCATCATGCCTGGCCAGCCTACCTTTCAATAAAGTGCTGCCCCACACCTGACTGGGGCAGATGGCCTTACTCCTCTGTTGTGCTGTCCAGCCTGGCATAGCCCCGAGAGAAATGAGCAAAGTCAATGGTGCAGCAGCTAAGAGGTCCCAAGTACCTGGAAGTGTCAATTAAATCTTCGTTAGAGAAATAAAAACCATATTTTATAAGGCTACAGGATGATTATTTTCCTCAAAGCACACCCTAACATATAACATGTGAAACATGGCCTTCCTCTCTTGCAAATTTATCTCATATACTGGTAGAAATAAATTATGTTTAACGCAAAGAGAAATTCCTCTGTGCTCAAGTTTATTTTCTTGGAAATGTTGTGTCTGTGAGCAGCTCAAAAGCATAGCCATTTGAGATACTGGCAGAATTCTGAAGGCCACTACCTAGATAGTACTTTTATTACATTGCTGTCTAGTTCTTGCAGAAAAATTAGCAAGGTAACATCATTTGTGCATTTGTTTACTGATTTACAACAATCAGTCAATCAGCAAGTGTTTCAGTGAATGCATATGACAAGCACTGTTCTACACATTAACGAAAGAGTGAACAAAAGGCTAAAGTCTGTAAGAACTCTGCTTAGGAATGGATGTCTCTGCTTCTACACATGGAATTTCATGAAACTACAAGATTCTTCTTAGACTGTCCGAATCACTCAATCTATGAAAAAAATTACCTGGATCATTGCTTTCCTTCATTTTCCCTCCACTTATAAGAAGGCAATGGGCCACCAGAACGTGACTGGCAACAGCAGGAAAGGTCACCTGGTTATGTGTACCTCAGAGAGGCCACGAACAACAGAGCTGCAGCAGTTCCGGGGTGCTGACTGCACTGAGCGTGGGATGTATCGGCCTGAATACCAGAGAACCGATATCTTCTAGTCCAGCCTGAAAATGCAATCTTTTTTTCTTCTACCTACAATCCCAATATTTCTCCCTTCTCTATATAACCTTTTTCCTGAATCAGTTCACTAAAAGAAGTGAAGGGAGGTAAGCAGGAATATAGCCTGAAAGATCCACCAGCAGGTTCCAATCAGTACAGACCCTGAGAACATCTCGTCTCAGCCAGCTTGGACTTGATCTCGTGCCCGACTGCTTTGGGAAGGATCATGGCTTCCCTATGCTGACTGCTGCATTCCTGCAGAGTTGGCCCATGAACCCCTTGCAAAGGGTTCTCCTTGTTGCATACACCCATAAGAAAATGTCAAGCACTTCGGCCTTTAGGGGTACCCCAATCCTTGGTTACTGTCTGACATGGACAAAATGCAAGAAGCATGTGAAACACTGCAAAATGCTCTGTTTTTAATTCTATTGCCCTGTATGGCAATAGTTAGCAATTTTAGCTCCAGAAAGACACTCGGAGCATCTAGGCCATAGAGTTGTGGCAATGCTAAGTGTGCTATTGAGAAAGAGTTTTAAAACCAAAGGAAATGAAGGGAAAGTGTCTGTATGACTCCTTTGGGGAAGGACTACAGCCAGCTGAGACACAATCTGCCACAGGGCTTGCAGGTGGGGGATGAGAGGAACATGCTGACCTGACCTGCAGCAGACTGCTGATAGGTCTAGGGACATCAGTACAGCTGCTTGGCCAGAAGCCCTGGCTCTGCACAGGTTGTCTGGCTGTGTGGCTGCGATACTAAAAATGGCAAGAAGGAAATTAAGAAACCACACCTTTCTATCAAGGAAAACTACCTACCAATGCTGAAGATCGAGAGCCTTCAATTTCAGTGTGTGCGCCAGCAATGTGTTGTTTTATCAGGAGGAAAGAAACTGGCTTCTTTTCCCTTCATTAATCTGTTAATAACTGCTATTCTGACCCCCCCCCCCATGTTCTAGGTGTTCAGCTAGACACAGGTAATAGAAACATAATCCTTGAACTGAGGGTGTAGTAGGGTGAGACAACAGGGTAGACACATAAGCAAATGAATGACAAAACAGCTGCACTAAGTAACATGGCAAAGACATGCTCGGGCTGAGTCCAGTAGAAAGGCTGAGTGTAGAGGGAATGCCATTTGCAAATGCTCCAGGGACAGAGGGATGACATGACCCATTTAAAAAATGACATTTCACTGGGCTACTCCACATTGTGAGCCAGAGTGGCTGAAAATGAATGAGGGTGAGGGTTAAGACACAGAACCTCAACTTTTATCCTTGGGGACTTAGGGAACCACTTCAAACTGAAGCAAGGGATTAATGTGTATCAATTTCCAGAGAAAAATGATATAAAAATGTGGAGAGGACAATGCTGGAGAGCAGCCTCGAGACTAAGCAAAGGACTAAGACAGTACTTGACAAGGTGAAAAGTGCTGCTTAGTGGAACCGGACAAACAGGCTGGGAAACGTGTTCAAGGCCAAGTGAACGCAACATCTTCAGCCTGAGGTGGCAACGGGGCTCCCAGGCGTCAGTGTCCAGGAGGAAAGCAGGCTATGCAGGTAGAAGGCAGCCAAGGCGTTGTCAGCGACATGCGGCTGCTGCTCCATGCCAAAGCCACTGGTAGCTACCTGCTGTGGAGGTGATTTGCTACTGAGGTATTTATATCCAGTGGTGAACTGCTTTGTTGCTAGACTACATTAAGCATTTCATTTTTAAATTAAAAAATACAAATTAATACTTAGTTACTAAGATACTAATGAGAGAACTTTAGTGTTTTTATTCCCAAATTACAAAGTGAATGCTAATAAATTCAATATATCCCAAGAAACATATACTCTTTTAATTTTTTTTTTCTTTTCACTTTGGCAGAGTAGTCTTTTGCACTGTGATTTTCCCTATTTGGGGAATTAAAAGGCTGTCAGTCATTACTTTTAAGGGCAATTCCTTTTTAATCTGAAAGTTTTCTCATCAAATTGGTGTCATGATATCTGCTTTGAGTTTTTATGGAATATAGATCAATATAACCTCAAAATTTAAGCCCACACAAATTAACCAAAACAACTAACCCAAACGTATTTACCTCACTGATAGAAGATATCACATTCTGAAAGATACCAGCAAAAAATGTAAGTATATCAGACCGAAGCTCTTTGATGATGAAATCAGAGTAGAAGAGTCTTATCAAGGCTCAGGAAGAAAGGAAGGAGAACAATGACTTCAAGTCAGGAGAGTTTGCTTTGCTCCATGCAGTGCTTCTACTGGTGCCCTGCACGACCTTGGGTCGGTCCCACTCCCAGCCTCCCCACTTACTCACTTTCTTCCTGTCTATCTCTAAGTAGAGAATTTTATGTTCTTAAGATGAAAGATACAACGTGCACCACTTAAGTGAAATGTCTGAGTCACAATCACTCAGAATAAGAAGGAAGATTCACCAGCATACAGCCAACTCAGAGAAAAGCCTCACTGGGGTTAGTGTCTGGCTAGGGTACTGACAAAAACTTGGTTGTGTATTCCCAGACATCTCAATACAAAAAAAGGTGGAGGCAACTTAGCAGACAATCAATTTGTAAAAATGATATACTGGGGGCTGGGGAGATAGCTCCATGGTCCGTGGCACAAGTGCCTGCCTGGCAAGTGCAAGGTTGTGAGTTCAAACCCTGGTCCCACAAAAAAAAGTGATATACTGCTTAGTACTGAAAGCCCAAGGAAATGTGTATCACTTAAAAGTTATTGCCAAGGAATGCTTATAAATTAGGTTATTTTTTTCAATGAGCAGAAAATATTTATTAAGGGAAAGAAAGCTCCTGTCTGAGAGAGGGACAGGAGGGGGGGTCCCGAGTGGGTGTCCCCCCATTAATTAGTATTTTTAATAAACACATGGTCTTCACATATATTTAAAGTGGTGTTATCTGTACACATGAGACAAGACTCTAGTCACAGGTATCAATAAAAATAAAACTTCTGACATATATTTTAATGTACCCACTGATGTTTGAAAGACTAGACATTGGAAACATCTTAGTCCCACTGAATTAAGTATTATTTACCTCATTCTTCTACTTGTCATGAAAATACAAAGAAAAATTACACACAAGAGGAATGTTAATGTCCAGTATTCTTTGAAATTTTCATGAAAATATTTTCTGCAGAGAAAAGGCCACAAAGTACCTGAGTAATTCAACTCATGTAAAAGGCAGGCATATAAAATAGTGAAAGGAGACAGAAACATAATCAGCTGAGGTCAATTTCTTTACTTTCCACAAACGAAATAAGAAAATTATGTCAAAGCCAGGCGTGCTACTGCACGCTGCAATTCCAGCATCCTACAGGCTGAAGAAGAGGATCCTGAGTTTGAGCTTAGCTTGGGAAACTTAGCAAGACCTTGTCTCAAAATAAAAAGGGGAGGGAGATGTAGCTCAGTGCAAAGGCCTCAGGTTCTAGTGTCAGTACTGAAGATAGACACAGAGAGTCAGAGAGAGAGAGTCAGAGAGAGAGAGAGAGAGAGAGAGAGAGAGTCAGTCAGACAATTGTTTTTACAAAATATATCAAAAGTTCCCTTTGTAGGTAAAGTGTGTTGCAAAGCGCTATATGAATAGCATACAGCTCACATCTATAGGGGTAGAATATTAATTTTCAGGACTAGAGAGGCATAGTTACAGTAAGAGACTTTTGTCCGCATTCAGGAAGTTAGTAACATCACAGGGGCTTGTGTCACTTCACAGCACTTCTTGCTCTGAGTGTGCGCTTTCAGCACAGCACATCTAAAGGCAGGTGGGCTACCTGCCTTTAACAACAGAAGGAAATACAGACAGACTGGTATAAGTTACGACATCGGCCATTTACTGAGCACATCCTAGGTGCCACACCTTTTCTTACGTCCATAATTTAGCACCTCTTTCGATTTCTGTTTTTAGCAGGGTTGTCAAAATGTAGTCACAGAGCTGGAGAGAATTCTGGCAGGGCTGATTCCAAAGTTTCCCTTCTTCATTATACTGTAAATAGTGCTTCCAATTAAGCAACAGGCACACAAAATTGAGGGCAAGTTTTGAAGCTACAGACCCTAAAATAACTTGTTCAGTAACAACCTTGCTGCTTTGCACAAGCATTAGAATTAGCTTTGGTTCTACTTTCTTTTACTGCTCTTGGGCCTAATGATTTCACTGGCTACCAAACACAGCAGTCCTGAGTGACTCTACTTACTTCCTTTTTGCTTATCTTCTCCCACACACATTCACCTAAGCAGTGCCAACCACACGCAGGACAGCGTGTGCTGTTTTCTTTATTCCTTACGACTAAGTGGTTAAAGTGGAGTTAGGTCTTCATCCCATAGAGGAGGAAAGGGTTCACGCAGCTAAATGACTGAGATACACCTGAAAGAGAGGGCTACGAGACACTTAAAACCTGATCTTAGTGCCCAATTTTAAGTACTATAGTATACCTACCCAGAACACATTTTTTTTCTCTTTTTTGTAATCAGAAGGGATTAATGGTTAAAGAACCAAAAGGGAGAGATACAAGAAGTTATCAAAAATTAATCCTATTGGGCCGGTGAGATGGTTCAGTGGTCTAAAGCACCTGCTTAGGAAAACTTAGGAACTGCAAGGACAGTGGTTCGATCCCTGGCACCACATGCTGTGCCAACCCCAGCCCCAGGGCAGGCTGAGCCGGCCATAATACAAAAATAGAAAAATAAATAAATAAATAAATAAATATTAAAAACAATTAATCCTACTTGCTAACCCTTAGTTTTCTCACTGTAATTTACTTTTAATCACAAAAATTTTAGTCTGTGAATTACTTAAAGACCCTCCAGACTAAAGAGGGAAGCAGTAATGATGGGCTAAGATTATAGCACTAAATCTCCCTTCTTAAAATAAAGATTTATACATTCTAAATAGTTAAGAAAACTCTGAATCAAACCACTCCAAGAACACACTGAAGAGCCTCTCTGGAACCATCCTGCACCTCTGACCAGAGGAAATTACTAAAGGAATGAGAGTGCATGTGAGAACTGTGCAGACTACGTGGGCCTCGGTTCCTACAGAGTAGACTGCTTGTGTCACACTGGCAGAAAAGAAATCTTGGGGGTTAGGGACTGAAAATGTACTAGCTGGAATCCAGAAAAAAATAAATGAAATCAAATCAAATCACAGAATTTCCTACTGTGCATATTTTAACTTTATGCTAGTGAAGACTGAGTAATAAATATTAGTAATACAAATTTACATATAACTACATATTGCTACATATGAGCGCAGTATTATAAATGTTCCTCATTTAAGGACCTATCTGGTTCATGACTATTTGGATTTAGCAACAGAGGTGCACTGCTGGGGCTTCTGATCTGCTGTTCGGATTTACACATATGCCCCCTTTTTGGCACAGTTTTGTGCATCTCGTTTCTAGAGCCTCAATGTCTTTATTTACACTGTACTGTAATTTTTGCTGCTTGTACTGAACAGTACTGTAGTTTTGTGATCGTTACATGCTACAGTACTGCACATGAGAGTTACAGAAGAGCAAGCAAAGTCATCAGGTTGGAGTTTCCCTGGACCATTTGTATTCATTTGTTTTGAATACTGTGCTGTACGTTATATATACAATTATCCATTTAGAGACCTAGTAGATAGAGTAGCACTCTCTCTAAACAAGGAATGCTTATATTGTTGCCTCAGGCAGTTATCCTTAGGTTTTAAATTTTATTTTCCACCCAGAGCAACACTGGATTTAAGTAAAAAGGCACCATGAAAGATGAGTCACTGAATTAGAGTATGGACACGAGGAAGTTCTAGTGCCCGACTCTTCTAGGGCACAATGAGGACTCAGGTAGCA
>PVKN010016993.1:0-17583 GCA_004027915.1 Capromys pilorides | reverse complement strand
CCTATATTTATACTGATTTTCATTTATAAGAATTTCTGCAGTGTGCGAGATAGACATGTTGGGCAAAAGTATAAGCAGGCCAGCCACTGAGAGGAGAGGACCAAGAGTAACTTGGAATATGGTGCTTGTGGTGAGGAAAGGATTGCTGCTCAGATTTGAGATGCGTTCTGAATTTACTTGAAGCAGAAAGATTGGGGGTAGATTACATATGAGAGAAAAAGAGGAATCAAGGGTAACTAATTTTTGACCTGATCAACTGGGAAAAACATGGTATTTCTTGCAAAGGTAGAGAAATGGAACAGAGATAGATGGGTTGGTGAGGAACAAAATTAAGAGTCGAACATGTCAATATATAAAGAAGCGTTGTGGTGTATAAGTCTGTGATATGGACTAGGGAGCTAAAATTTTATGTCTTTATCATATAGACATTTTGGAAAGTTATGTGTCTGGAGAAGGCACCAGAGGAAAGAAATATATTCATTCCAAAGACGGAGCTCTGGGATAGTCTTGCCTTCAGAGATTGTGAAGAGCTTATGGAGGGGAAAAGAAAAACGTAATAAAGACCAGTAGATCAAACAGGGGAAATAAAGAGGTAGGAAAGAAAATAAAAAAGCAATAGGTCAAATGTGCATAATGCTGAGGATACGTCAGCTAAACAAAGACTGAAGACTTACCTTGCAGTTTGGCAAAGGGGCAGCTGTTAGTTGCCTGGAACATGAGAGTTAGGGACAAAAGTCCGACTGGTAAAGTTCCCAGCACAGCCAAACAGAAGGCCCTTCATAGTGTCAGCAAGGTGACTGAGATGTCCAAGCAGTGGACAATAGAAACAGAGTGAAGAAGAAAACGATGTTTTTGTCAGCTACTTCAGTTAATTGCAAAGTATGTTACTGAGCGCCTGTTACACGGCAGTGCTCCTAGGCACTGCCCAACCCTGCATATTATCTTCTTTCTTTCACTCATCTGAGAGATTATCCATTGAATATCTATTCAGTGATGGATTGAAAAGGCATCTTCATAACTGTGACAATAATGTGTCGATATTAAAACAAATGTTTAAGAGAAAAATTATGATTAGGCTCTGTTAATCCTAACAAATTTTTCACATTTCTTTTAATTGCTGCCCAACTTCTTTTCACAACTTGTTTTTGGATAATCATTTATAATTTGTTAGTTAATATAAAATTACATGTAAAAGTTTTGAAACTCAGAATTCAAGCACTTTGAAACCAAGGACTCTTGAGATAAGTTCTGAAGCAGGTACAATGTAAGTATTCTTATATGTTGTCATAACCTTTACCCAACTTTATTAATCCTATTACAAATCATTTTTGTAGATATATTTATGTAATTTTCATTCCCAAATGTCTCAGTAGCTTTCCTCTAATAGGTGAGACAAAAATACTCGACACCCAAAATTAAAGAAAGGAAGGTTCACTCAGCTCACAGACTGTAGAGGCTTCAGTCTGCACTCAGCTAGCTCCAAGGCAGGGTGGCCTGGCAGAGGGGCAACACTTGGCAATGGTGGAAGAGAGCAAACTCAACAAGAGAGGGGAGGGGGCACCCCTCCTTCCTCCTATCATGTTACATGCAGGCTACCTGCTCTAGGGAAGAGTAGCACTCATATCCTCAATCCCAGCATTAGACCAGGAATCAATCACAAATTCTAGACACAGCTGCCTCCAAAAAATGTCCCCCGCATGACCACATGAAGCTTTGGGGAACATCTAAATGGAAAACATGACAACAGCTACCCATGTAGTCTTCAAATTACACTGTAATGATTAATTTAACACCTTTACCTTTGCTAAATTATATCTCACCCTTTAAAACTACATCTGGCTCAGTTCTGAATTGCCTTTGTCTGCGTGGTTTCTGAAGTGGCCTTAGAACCTTGCTGAAGGCCTGTGTTCTTATTTTGCATTTTCCAAACTTGTAGGCTTGTGTATGTTGGGCCTGTTATTAATTTCTCTTCCTCTCGTGTATAAAGTGTAGGTTGTAATAGTATCCTGTAGGTTGCCAGGGCTAGGTGAATTCTTATAAAGTCCTTACGATCGTATTGTTACTTTGTAGGCCCTACACGTGTGTGTAACTGCTTGGTAAGTGTGCTACATGAGAAAAAAATGTTGGTGCCTAAAACATGATGTATGAATGAGTAAAGTAAAAGAATTTTATTTTTGCTTCATGTAGCTAACCTTTTAAATGCTTTAGGGTTAGTTTGTCTTTCGCATCTGTAACGCTTTAGTGAGCATGTACTATCTGCTAGGTGTTCAGAGAAAGCTAAACATTTCTCAGGAAAAAATTTCCATCTGTGCGGTGCTGCTCGCCCTGTTATGCCGCCGTGGGGAGTCCCCCTGCCCCTGCGCACGTGCAGCAGTGCTCTCTGAGGTCCCCTCAGCTTCGGCAAGACTGGGGCTCTCTCCCGCCTCTTCCATCCCTACTTTCTGTGAAGCCTTTGTCCTTCCCCATCCTTTTTCTTCTCCTTCACTGCTTCCTCTGGACGTCCATTTTCTCAGTACATAAAGTAAGAAGAAGCAATTGTCCGGAGGTGGGAGAAGAGTAAAGGAGACAGACGCGGCCAAGGGCACCATGGAAGAGCTGCGCCAGCATGGCAGATTGCCATGGGGAGCGGGTCTCAGACATGGGAGCAGGGCTTGACAGGCCCTGCCAGCCAGGAGGAAATCCTGCCGCAGCGGCGCCTGCAAGCTTAGCCAGGCCGGAGGCTGAGGCAGGAGAACTGAAAGGTCCAGGCCAGCTTGGAAAGTTTGACTAGAACCTGTCTCAAACAGAAAATTGAACAGGGCTGGGAATGCGGGTCAGCGGCAGAGTGTCCCTGGGTTCCAGGGAGAAGTTGGTGGGGGGACGAAATTCCCACTGGGCTAACAAAGCTGAGGGCAGAAAGCTCTCGCGTGAGGCGGTTGATTTAGGGAGCCGTTGTTAAAACTTCTCAATAGGACTGTCTGAGTGTCATCCAGTGGGCAACTGGGGGCCTTTGTAGAAACCTGGAAGAATGAGACAAATGGAAGGAAACCACAGCTCTGAGCTTATTCACCATTCGTTCATTCATCCATTCATTCATCCACTCCTTCGTTCTGCGTGTACTAAGTGCCTCCTTCGTGCCAGGGCCTGTGCTGGGTACTGGTCCCATGCCAAGGACAGCAGATTCAGTCTTGCTGTCAGGACTCACTTCTGGTTTCCGTGACTCACTTCCAACTCAGCCAGGGCTCTGGCCGCCGCCTACGGGATGGGTTTTGTACAGGTTCCCCTGTGCTGGGAAACCTTCGCCCACCCTAGGGACTCAGGGGCTGGCACCCTCAGGGCTCAGTGCCCAGACCCAGCAGGGGTGGCCTCCTGGCGTCTTGGAGACGCCTACCCGGCAGCTGCAGCGAGCGCCTGTGTGTGCCTCCGTGCGTGCGCCCGCCGGGGCTGCGCCAGGGGCGCCGGGCTGCAGGACCGCGCTCGCTCCCGCGCCCGCCACCCGGTGCCCGAGAGGGGCGCAGCCGCATCCGCCCGGGGCGCCACCGCCGCGCCGCCCAGAGGCAGAGCGGGGGAAGCCCGGCGGCTCGGCCGGCGGGGGCGGAGCCCGACCCGCGAGATCGCGGCCAATCGCGGGGCACCGGGGGAGGAGCCCCGAAGGGGGAAAAAGAAAGTGCGGCGGAAAGTAAGGCGCTCGCAGGGGCGAGACGGCCTGGGTCCGGTCCCCGCGCTCCGCCGCGCACCGCGAGAAGCCGCCGGCGCCTCCACCCACCGCGTCGCGACGCCCGGGAAGGTGAGTCTCGCGCTGCGGCGGGCGTGGGCATCGCCTGGCCGCGGAAACCGGGAAGCGCGGAGTCTGGAGGTCTCTCCCATCGCTCCTGTTTTACAGAAGGGAAAACTGAGACACGAGACGGGGCAGCGGCCAGTGAGGGTTGGGGGGGCCGTGGGGTGGTGGTGGCGGTGGTGGCGGCGGCGGCGGCGGTGGTGGTGGCGGTGGTGGCGGCGGCGGCGGCGAGAGCCGCCGAATAGAGCGGTGGCCGGGATTCGAACCCGGTGACCCGGACCAGGTCTTTGCCTCGAGACTGAGTAACGCAGTTGTGGGACGGCCGCGCGGGGCCGTGCCGTGCGCAGCTCCCGGGCGTCTGCTGCGGTCTCCCTCTGCCCGGCTGCCCGGGAGCGCTCAGTGAGCCCCAGGGGAGGGGTCCGCGAGCCTCAGACTGCACACGTGTGCCCCCTCAGCCCAGCTGTGACAGCGCCGAGACGCTGCCAGCAGCCTCACTCCCTCTTGCTGACCTGCTTTCTCTGAGAGATGCTTCTACCGAGGGCGTCCAACAGGCTCCTGGCCCAGTTGAGGAAGAGGTAAGGAACCCGCTGTGCTGGCCTCCCGGGGCTGCCACAGTTGACTCCCAGCTCCAGAGAGCTGAGCTGTTGCCCCTGGGCGGGGAGGGGGGCAGTAGATGTCCCCGCTTAGAGAGAGCGGAATTCGAGATTCTCCACCACCCCTGTGCACAACGGAGCTGAGTTAGAGGCCAATAATAATAATAATAATAATAATAACAACAACAATAATAATACTACACATACACACACACACACACACACACACACACACACACTTCTGTTGCTTCCTCCAACAGTCAGTTCCCAACCTGTTTGCCCTCCGCCCCTTGGTTGTGAAATCGTGGACCTGGGCATCAGAGGAAGAGGCTGAGGCACAGCCGTGTGGATCCGCGGGTTAGCTGTCCAGTGCAGAAAGGAGATGTCCCCGATGTCCGTCTCAGCTGCTGCGTGTTGGGCGCGTGAACTTGGGAAAGCCTGCCCACCCTTCCGCGTTCCCCCATTCCCAGCGTCGAGGTGGTCGTGATCACAGAGGCTTCAGGAGTCTCTGTGAGGGTGGAATGGGGAAATCCCAGGGACGGCTCCGTGGAGCGCCTGCCTGACACCACTGTGAATATTGTGGTGGAGTGATCCTGGAGACGCTGAGCTTGAGGAAGGTGCTGTCACTGCTCAGGATGACCTTGTTTTATATCTGGAAGGGTGAAGCAATTCTCTTCCTTGGAGTTGGAGCAGGTTTTTATAGTAAGCTTTTTTTTCCTCCTTGAATATTGTCTGCATGTGACTCGGATAATAGACGCTTGATCTGAAATATCAAATGGAGATATTTTAGCAACAGAAATTTTCTAGGAGCTTTTGGGTCAGTCCTTCTGTTTGTGCACTCCCCCGACCTCAGGCATTCTCTAGTGACAAAGAGGGTCTTGAGTTTGAGGAGGGAGAGAAAAGATAAGAGGAACTTGGAAGTTGTAGCTATGTTGCAGCATGAGCTAAGCCAAATCGTCCTGCTCTCTTGGTTCAGTCAAAGACTCTGGATTTTTCAGCTAATATCAGAAAACAGAAAAAAAAATTGGGTCGTATTTCTGTGGGATTTTGCAGGGATGCTGAGGAATTCAGTCCCTGCTGGACACTAGCTTTCTTTATTTAAACACATGCATGCATGCCCGTGCACATACACACACACACACACACACTCTCATACAGAGGCAGGACAGGTCTTTCTGTATTATTGGTATTTTATAATTAAATAGCTCCGTTCATAGTTCCCTACCCTGCTCATGACAACTCATTTTATTGTACTTATACACGTATGATACCATTATCTCCTGGCTAAATGAATAGAAGGCTTAGCATTTGAACCAGGTTCCCTCCTTCCCCAGCCTCAGCATTCCTTTGCAGTACTGATGAATGTTTGACACGGAGGGGACTCTGTGTGCAGGGAGACTGAGAGGCCAGCGGTGCCCACTTGGGAACCTCCCACACCAAGCGCTTGCAGGGGATCGGTCACTTGCTTCTGTCAGCTTGTTCTGCGTGCATGCGTTGTGATGAGCTGGCCACCGCACTTCTGAACGTGTGCTTGAGGGACCAGGGACTTGTGGGGAGGCACAAAACGCTCGAAATAAGGTCATAACAAGGGGACAGAAGGGAGCTGGAAAGCAAATTCTTACAGGTTCTTTGCAGAAAGCAGTTCTATTATATCCTTCCTCTCTCTATATATATAAATATTATGTGTTGTTGCCCAAACTATATATATATATATATATATATATATATATATATATATATATATATATAACTTTAAAATTTCTGAAGTGCATTCCACATATGTAATCTACATCCAGTAGCCCTGGGAGAAGGACGTTAGGCCTATGAGCAGTGAAAGAAGCCCACATCCTATGATAAAACTTACTTGATTTCAATTTCCAGTTCCAGTATCTAGGTAGCTAGATGATACTAAGCAGTTGAGCTTTTATTCAGGGCTTCTGTGTAGTCCAGTTCTAGAATGGAAGCAACCTGTGTACTTTAGTTTGTGTTATCATTCAATTCACTGTTATAGTATCAAGTACATGTAGTGAATGGGTGTTCATTAAATGTTGTCTTAGCTAAGCTCAGTTGAATTTTTTTTAAACGCTGGTGTGAAATTCAGAAATGTGAGATTTCCAAGGGTCACATGCTTTGTGAATTTGAGCTCTAGGAATATCGTTCACACCTTTTGGCTTCTAGATCAGGGATTTTTCTGATACACTCTGCCACCTCTCTGGTGAAATTTTGAGTAATTTGCTTCAGTTGTTAGGTTGATCTTATTCAGTGTATGATTTCCAGATGTCTTTTTTTTTATCATCAGAAAAGAGTGTATTTCCTTCATAAGAGAACAATTCCTCCGCCTAACTCTGGAGTGGCATGGAGCCAACTCTCAGGGGATTTTAAAGTCATAATCTCTGAGGCAACCTTTATATTCTCATGTGTTTGATGTGAGACATCTTTTGGTCCTAGGAGGAGGAGGAGTACTGCGAAGACATAAAGCTCAGAGGTTTGCCAGGATTTTCTTTCTGTTTCGAGGGGTTTCTCCCCTTAGCCATCAAAAATAGCTGGAGGACTGATACAAACTCACAAGTCGACATAGCACCATTCAACTTTCTTACCTACTCTAAGGATAAAGGGTGGAATGGAGACAACCGACATTTGAAAAAAGGAATCACTACTTGCTGTTGGTGCTAATCGCTGTCTGGATTTTTATTCCTCAGGATGGTGATGGTGATAGTCTTATGCATGAAGCTGGACAAATCTCCTGTTGACCATGTTAGCGGGCCACTTATCCATGGTGTCTTCTCCCAGGCCACCAAGTTTCCCTTTTTTGTTGAAAGTGAAGTGGTTTGCTTGTACAGTTCTGGGAGGAGAATTGTTTTGCTTCTTACTTCGACATTTGGAAACATACATTTACTTTTGCCACAAGGTGGGCAGTTAGCATCCTTTTACCTGGCGTGATTATAAAAGCATAAGGTGGCTGGGGAACATTCTAAGAAGAGACAACAGGGGATTAAAAGGTTGTTGGAAGCGTCCACACGATTTCATTTGTTGCTCAACTCAATCAGGCTGCTGGTGGCAACACAGATGTAGGATTGGTGAGTCACTGTTGCTCTGCCTGTGAAATATTAGAGAGCCACCTACTGCGCTCTTTACTCAGTTTGGAAATTGTTCTGTGGGGGAAAAATGTCACCAAAGAACAAGAAGGTCACAGAACATTTGGTATCTGACATTCTGGGGGATAAATTCAGGTTCGTGTTTCATATGCCTATTTTCAACAACAAGGAGCTTGTGCTTTCTGTTGGAAAGTTGAGGAGACCTCCAGCTCAGCTATTCTCACGTGTTTGATGTGAGACAGCTTTAGGTCCTAGGAGGAGGAGGAGTACTGCGAAGACAGAAAGCTCAGAGGCTTGTCAGGATTTTCTTTCTGTTTTGAGTGGTTTCTCCCCTTAGCCATCAGAAATAGCTGCAAGACTGATACGAACTCACAGTTAGACATAGCATTGTTCAACTTTCTCACCTACTCTAAGTGTAAAGGGTAGAGTGGAGACATTTGAAAAAAAAGAATCACTACTTGCTGTGGGTGCTAATCACTATCTGGACGTTTATTCCTCGGGGTGGTGATGGTGATATTTTACCATCTGCATTAGTGGTGGCAGTGTGAGTTCTAGAGTGTGGCGGGTACCTGTGACAAGCTCTTCCATAGGGCTCTGCAGATGGGAGTAGGGACACAGATGTGTAGTTAGAAACTTAACTCCTACTCTCAGGAGGCTGTAATAATCATTAATTCTATCAACAACTCCTTCAGTTTACTGGTTCTGTTAAATTACGATCATCCACATTTAACAACTACCTTTTCTTGAATTCCTTTATTGTTTGTGCTCAGGGTTTTATATATGTCATCTTATACCAGTCATATAGTAATCTCATTTTTTAAGGAAACCAGGGCTCCTAAAAGTTAAGTAGTGTGCTCATGTCATATAACACAAATCATGAAACAATGGCGAAAATCATCTTTGTATTTCATTTTAGAATGAGGAGCAACCGTACATTGTCCTGCCTCTAGACTAGACCTGAGGCCCTGGGTGAAGAATCATGGTTCATCCCATTCACATCCTGCTTTTCTAACCCTGGTATAACTCTGCCTGTGACTGAGATTTCTGTCTTGAAACTAAAGCGTGAGAGACCTGAACTAGCTGATCTCAGAGTTTCTTCTGCTACAGTGCATTGTGTGTTTTTCTTTAGGATTCCTTTCAGCTCTGAAATTCTGCAATCATATCACTTTGCAAAAATCAAGTCCAAAAGAAGTCAAGGGGACTAAAGAGAAGATACCCTTGTTTTATCCCCAGGAGATGGATTCCCCAGCCAAAAAGAAGTGCAAGAGAAATCAGTATTCATTGGTGCATGCGTGCCTGTCATTTCCTTTAAGCACAAAAATAACTCTCATATATATTATTGTCTGTCTTTTCCGAATGGAAGAACTGAGGTTCAGAAAGCTTATGGGCTTGCCCAAGGTTACCCAATTAATAAAGCATGTACCCAAGTGCAAAGCCCTTTTTTTTTCCCATTGTTCCCCTTTTACTGCCTATCAAAGTGCAGAATCTGAGGACCTGTACATCTAGACTCATTAAGGCCCCTCTACATGTCTGTGTCCTTATTCCATGCCACCTATTGCCACATAAATTGTTGTTTTCATTTTTTTTTTTTCTACCACTTACCTTCAAGTCATGGAGCTCAGATCCTTCCTGACTCTTCTCTGTCCATGGAATGTCCTTAAATACTTGTAACATTTTCTATTTTCATTTCACTATTTTTCTGCGCCTTTATTCAGGTCCCTGGTTAGCACCTAAGTGGTTAAGAGTAAGGTTTATTCTTCGCCTACCACAAGGCCGTGTATGTGCAAAGTGCAATACTGAATGAAAGACGGATTCTTATAAGGTCAGATGGGCCCAGAATTAGCTTTGAGATTGTCCTTCCACTTTATCAGAACATCAGTTAGCTTAAAGGTTGTCTCCGTAGCCCTATGAAATAGTTACACTTCCTTTAATCTTGTGGTTACAAAAATAAGACAAATGACAAATAGCCATAGCCTCTAGGAGGACCAGACATCCTTGACTCAATGGTCGCAAAATGCGTTTTTGTTGTAATAATAACAAAAAAAAAAAGCATTTTGTAGCTAGCACAGAAAAACATGGCACAGAAATGCATACTTGCATATACAAGTGGCAAGGTTAGTGTCACATGCCATCAATAAACTACCTGAAAGTAGGAAGCTTCCCTAGACGTGGACAGCTACAAAGAGATTTGGTCTCAAGATTTCCAAAAGGGTTGAAGAATTCCCAGGAGCTCACCTGTACTTGGATGTAATTGGCAGCAGTTGAATAAAAGGACAGGTAACCTTTTATTTCCAGTCTGTGTCTCGCAGATGACTGTGGTGCTACCTGCCTGACACGCAAATCCCTGCTTGCTCTGGCATGCTTCTCTCCCATCAATTTTAAGTGCAACAGGAAAGAGAATCAGTCCTTTTATGCGTTGGGCTCTCTGGAAACGTTTACTTAATTAATAGCATGGTTGGATAAGCGAGTTCTGCTTAAAAGTCTTAAAAGTCATAGTGATTTTTAATTGTGGATGTGTAACATGACTGGCGTGGACATCAGACCCATCTCCTTGGACTTGACTGTCGAGGAGTTCTGTAATCTATCTCTGCCATATTTTGATCATCTGTAGAATAGGAAAAATAAACCCACTTTACTAGGCTTTTTGGTAGGTGTCAGTCATATGCATATGGTTTATTACTAACCTACTATATGGGCATTTAAACTTTTATTACAATCAACAGCAGCGATAATTTTATCCATATGGATTGGAAAATATAAGGTTTAGATTTGCCTTCAAAAATCTCAAAGTGTTTATAATTATATAACACATTCACAGTCAAAAATATTACTTTGTTTTATCATAACTCTGAGGTAATTGGAACAGATACTGTCAACATTTTTTTTGACTGAAATTCAAAGACACTGAACATTTACAAGGAGCATGCATGTGGGCAGTGGCAGAGCTGAAGCCTGGGCCCTAGCTGTCTAACTCCAGGTCTGCATGAGCCAGCACTTGGTGCTCTCTCTCAGCCGGGTCTGCTAGCCCAGGGACTGGTTATTTGCTTTGCTCCTCCTAGGCTTGTGCTTTTACTTCTTCAGTGATGGTGAGGACAGAATGCTCACTCTGAGCTGATGATGATGAGTTTATGAGCACAGAACAGTGGCTTAGGAGCTGCCCCAAGAGAGTCCAGCTTCCCTTAGTCCACCTTGGTTTCCCTGCACCTTGGCATCATAAGCCTCAGGCACCTGTCAGCCTCCTTAACCTCAGAGAGAGTCACAGCTGAGCACTGTTGTGAGTCAGAGCCGGACAGGCCTCTTCGTGTCCTTAGCTAGGGATGTGACCCTACCATATTCCTCTGATCTGCACACACTGCTCCCCGCTGGAATCTAGGTTGGAGACCAGAAAATTTCATATACTTATATTTAATGCTTGGGAAATGAGAGTAGAACCTTTTTTAATAAAGCAAGTTCTATTTATCATTAATCACCTTAATGATCTTCAAAAAATAGGAGTGTGTATGGACAAAGCTTGCCTCTCCCTGAAATGTATGTAGGTCTTCTACTTTATAAATTGGTAGCAACTTGCAAGTGGTCATACACACTAAAGAGCATTTCTCTGTAAGATTTCACTCCAGTTTTTCAATTACAAAGTGAGACCGGTGGGGAGTGAGGGTTGACAGCAAGTAGTTAAAACCCAGTCTAGATAGGTAAGTGGAGGAAAAACATTTCATGTGTTATTTAACCATTTCAAAAAACAAACCATTTGCTTTTTATTTCATCCTCACTAGACTATAAAGCCCTAGGTACCTGGAAAAGTACCTGGAAAATTACAAATATCCAGGCCTGAAGCAGTGAATAAATGCAAGGATCAATGTTAGTGTTGTTAAAAGAATATGGAAGTAAATTAGACGTATAACACGGAAATAAATTTGATATCTATACATGTACAGACATATACACGAGTCTAAATATAGGTACATGTGTGCATATACATGGAATGTTAAATATGTACATATTTAGAATATTGAAATGATTGTGTATATGTACACACATATACAAATATGTATGTTTGTGTCTAAATATAAACATCTTAAAATTGCCTTAGGCAGTAGAGCTGTTGAAGGTTGGAGTGATTCCTTATTGTTTATGTTGGGTTTCGCAGATATTATATTAGACAAGAAGGGTGACAAAGAGGCAGAGAGACAGAGGGAGAGGGAGAGACAGATAAACAGACAGTCAGACAAGATAAAAATAAAATGCTTCAGGGTTAAGAAATTAGAGACCTGCATGGCAATGTTACTAACGCTGGAAAGGCATCTTGGAGAAGGTAACATTTGAACACAGGACAGATTTGGCAAAGAAGCCAGGAGAGGCTGAGGTCTTGAGGTACAGTTTAGGTACTAGGAAATTGGCCAAGGGAGGAATAACTGGGTATAAAGTCCTTCCCTGGACAGGGACAGATGGTACTGGCCTTGACGGTGAGGTCAGAAGTGTAGGTTTCATGCAAAGTGAAGAAGAGTGTCACTGGAAGGACAGGAGCAGGATGGTGACAAGTTTGCTATGTTTGAAACCTTGAGCAGGGAGGGGAGGAAAATGCAGGATGTTATTTCCAAGAGGAGGAGAGAGACGGGGGGCGGGGGTGGTGGCTGCATGACGAGGAGACGGACTGCCTGAGTCTCATAGAAACCACTGTGAACAGGAGAGAACCATAATTGGGTGTCATCCATAGCCTCTTGCTCCCATTAGAATGTCTCAAAGGAAAAAAAAAAGAAAGATAAAATAGGTGAGCAAGACTTTTTTGGCTATTCTTAAGCGCTACTACTCTGCTTTTCAAATGCATTGAGTAATGGAAGGAAAGTTCGGCTCTGTTGCTCAATTCGATTCAGATGAAAATCTTGCAGTTCTTATGTAGGTGTTTTATGTAATCAGTCTCCCCAAACATCCTATCTGGAGTTATTTCCTTATAAAACTTCTTCAGCTGCCAGTTTCTGAAATCTGCTGTGCTGAACAGTGAGCAAATTTAACTCTACATAAAATCAATTTCTTCTTTCTGATTCTACACAGTTAAATGGTATCTCACTCTCCAAGAAGTAGTTGAAAGGCCACGTCCTCCTTGAAGTCTTTATTGGTCGATTTACATATGGTCTCATGATGCGTGCCTCAATAATGTGAGTTGAAAATATTCAATTGCTTTATAAATATTAGCTTTGGAGTCTCAGAATAACTCTTACAAGACAAGTACTGTTATAACAGTTTCCACTGCAGGGGAAGATGAGGCCTAACGTCACTGAATTAGTGCTAGAGACTTTGTTTGAACGTGAGGAAAATTAACATTATTGTATTGTGCACTTTGATTGTAAGATGTGACCCTAAATATTTATTCATAACTACTTAACTGACTTCATGTTGCTTTATAGGAGGCAACAGGTAAGCAAGTGTATTTAATAAATGAGTGAATGGATATGGGACCTGTTCTTCCAGGTTGTATCATTTGATTAGCATTTGGTGTTTAAAACCTTGAGTTTCAGAAGCAAATGGGAAGGCATATGCTGCTCACAACCTCTGGGTTATGGTAAAACTATGTAACATCCCTAATGTCAGAGACCCTTTCCATGGCACCAGTTGTCAAGACATCTGCAGTGAGCCCTCGATCTCCTTCCTGGAATTACACAGTGGGAAGAAAGAATAGGGGACAAAATAGGAGCAGAGGCAGAGGCCTGGAAGGACCAACCGCTCTTGAGGAACAGAAGGCTTTGACACACCCGCAAGTTTGATATTCGTTACATCTGAGTAAAGGTCCATGGGTGTAGGGTGGTGGGGATTTCCAGGAACAGTTATGGAGACCAAGGCAGGTCAGTAAGAAAAACGAAGCATTCGTGCCAGGACAAGGATCAGACAGCAATGAGGAAACTGTAGTTTCCCCGGGTGCCTTGCCCTCTTCAGCAGGTCTTATCCTGCCTGGTAAGGGCCACAGCAGTAAATAGCCCTAGTGCTTCCAGCTCTGAGCAGAAAAGGCAGGATGTTTTCTCATTCCAGGCTGGTTCAAATGGTGAGACTCAAGCTTGACTCTCTCCAGCCTCAGTTTATAATTCACATTCCTTAGCACCCTAACCCTGTTTCCTCATCTGTGTTCTTGGCACAAAGATGGAGCTGTTGTAGAGATTAAATAAAATATGCATATAAGGTACTCAGCATGGTGCCTGGTGTATAATTAGTTCTCAACCTATTTGAACTGTTTCTTTTACTTTTTTGAACTAAAATAACCTCTGCAAACATGCTTCTACTTATAGATGTAGTTTTTCAGTCCTGCTTTTTTATTAACTCCTCTTTAAAAATCAAAGCCAAAGATCCCATCATAATCAGTGCTGTTAAATTTGCTCCAGGGCCGATTCTGGCACTTTGCCTACAGGAAAGCATGCGCTGTGTATTCTAAAAGACCCTCTTGTAGGAAGAACAGCGAGTCCTGTGGAGCTGCAGGGATAGTGAGTCCTGTGTGACTGCACTGTTTCTCCCTTCCAAACATCTGATATAAGTACAGGCAAACCCATCCTTCTCCTCAGGCTGGGTCTCCTTGCTGGAAATTTATTCTGTATGTATTGTGTCTTGAACAACAAGGTTAAAACAGCACAATACTGACATTTGGCTCCACATAACACTTAACCAAGGCTAATTCACAGAGCTTGCTGAAGACTTAGGAACTGTATCAGCATTTTACCAGAGAAACAGATATAAGATATACACAGTCTGTGAATTTAGCAGGCTGGCTCACAGTGGCCACTCACAGCCAGGTGAGGAAGAGTGCAGAGGGTCTAAATGCAGACTTGAGAAGGAAGGAGACTCAGTCTGGGGTCTGGATCTCACTGCAATGTCCCATGCAAGTCCCTATCAGGAAGCCGATGGTCTGCTATGGAAGACTCCAGAGTCTAAGCCGGAAGCCTGAAGCATTCCTGCTGGAATCTGAAGACTCTGCTGGAAGCCAGGAGGTGATGTCCAAGGTGAGGGTGAAGACTGGAGCTCCTCTGTGGAAACGGAAGCAGATCTGTCCTCTATCATTTTCCCTTCGTACTGTCCAGGTGACAGGCTGCCCTGGAGTGTGCAGTTGCTGAGCTGGTTTAGTTAAGCTTCTCTTTACCAGACGTCTCCAGTTGACACAACCAGTCATCACAGGGCCTGATACTGCCAAGAGGATTCTTGTGGGCCAGGGGCTGGGCCAAGTGCTTTCTTTCCTTATTTCATTCAGTCATTATTGCAGTCCTATAGAATCTTTAAATTTTAGCTATCAAGCTAATTTATAATGAAGAAATAAAAAGCAGAAGGTGCCAAAGTTGCCTTCACATGTATACAGGGGACTTTAATGGAGGAACCAAATACTTCTTATTTCTTTTTAGCTACGTTTTCCTTCAAAAACAAAATGTGCAGAGTTGTAGCACCTTTGGTGTCTCCAAAGACCTCCCTGCAGAGAAGAGATGGTCCTGTGCCCAGAAATGAGGCAGGTGTGACACAGGGAAGCAAGGCAACTCCCTTCCACCTGACAGTTCGTATTGCTCCAGTCGCTGATGACAATGAGCCCAGGCTGCTTTTGTTAGGAGCATTTAGTTGGTTCTTTGTAAGAAGCCAATATGGTGCCAATTTACTTACTGAGTTTATTTTGTGCATTTGTAACAGAACGTATCAGTTTGAGTAACGGAGGAAGAAGAGAGATTTATTTCTTATGGTTCTGGAAAATGCAAGGTTGAATGACCTACATCTGGCCAGGCCATCTTATGGCATCATCTCCCTGGAAGGGATAAAATAGGAAGATAAGAGAAAGGGGACCCGAGTTCAGCATTTTACTCAGAATCCACTCCCCTAATCACTAATCCATTCCCACTATGATAGCATTAATCTATTGATGAAGGTAAGCCCCTTATGGCTTAGTCACCTCTTACATGACTTGTTTCTCAGTAGTGCCACATTGAAGATTAGATTTTCCACATGGATTTTGGGGGATACGTTCAAACTATGGCATTGACAGTGGTTTTTTGTTGTTGTGGTGGTGGTGGTAGTGTTTATAGTTGCTATGGAATAATTAAGAGAAGTGACGTGATGCATCATTTATCTCCAAGTAAAGCTGAAGTCTTTTAATGAACCTTACAATGTTTTATGATTTCCTTTGAGGGAAAATCTGTGCAAGCTTGTGCATCTGTATGAGAACTGTACCCAGTTTGTAGTTGGTGTTTGTTACAGTCTACATTTGAAGGTCTCTAAATCCATTCAAAGTTGGGCTGCAGATCATGTGTGTTAAACTGTGGCAGAAGATTTTTCTGTGTTTCCTCTATGTCCTGAGACTCAGTGGGAAACTGAGGTCAAGGTGGTGGACTAATTAATCTGGTAGAGGAAATGTGAAGTCAGCCTAATGTTCAGACTGTGATGTGGGTACTCCTGGAGCCTTTTAGCTAGTTCTATATGAAGAAGGCAGAGTGTCAGGCAGAGCTACATGATTGGAGAAAATATTGTTTCACCAGGCAGGAAGTGGTCCACCAGAAAGCTATGGCAAAGGAGAGTATGGTTTCTGAAAAAAATAAGCATTAAAAAGAAGTCAAGTATTTTGGATAAGGACAATAATAAAGACGTCTTTAAGGCATCTCGGACTCTGGTCATCAAGAGTCCACCCTTCACTGCCTCAAGCATGTGAAAGGATGAAGGTCAACTCCTTTGGAAGATATTGCGTTTGGAAGAAACCCTCAGGGGTCTCTAGGGAGTTGGTTCCCTGGAATTTGTTTCACAGTGGCCCATTTCACAGTGTCACTCAGAATTCTCTGTGACTCTGATTTAAGATGTCCTGACTACTGCTCAAGCTGGCAGCAGATACAGGTGTCCTCCAAGAGGTGTTGCTTTTGCAGGTACATAGAATGCAAAGATGGTGTGGTCAGGGAGGCTTTCACTCAGATTTTAGAAGAAGATATACAAGGCCAGGCAGTATGTCCTTGAGTGGCCAAAGAATGAAGTTATGAGTGAAGTTGAAAATGCGCTAGACACTTGAGGAGTTTAGAGATGTTAGGAATGAAGAAGGCAATAGGCGGCGAGCTATCCTAGGAGAGGTACGAGGAGGGTTGCAGAAGATATTGCTTGAGGGACAGGACCACTCGCACAATTCAGAGCTCACGTCTCACCATAGCTTGCCCCAAGAATTGGATACAGACCTACAGAATTTAATATTTTCCCTGGTGACTTTCTTTGGTTCAATTTGCGTCTACCCCATTCCTCTCTTTTGGAAGAGGAAAGTTCACCCTGTCATTGTAGGTCAGCAGTATTTAGCTTTCATTTTTCTTTTCATGGGGGGCTCCTAGCTAAGAGTTTGCCTTGATTCTCATGAGACTTTGTTCTTGGATTTTTCAGCAGGACTAAAACTGTTAAGACTGTGACAACTCTTAGAGATGAATCCTGCTCAATAAAGTAGACCTGAGTCTTTCAGGAGCCAGGTGTGAATGTTATGCTTTAGCCTTTAATGGCTTCCAGGAGTCTTGTGCAGAGGCTTGGGTTTTGGAAAACAACTGGATCATGGTGCACTGAATGTATCAGTGGATCCATCCACTGAAGACTTCAGAAGCAGATATGTGGGTAGGAGGTGGGGTGTGGTTGGACGGATGCATCACTCAGAGAGTGACCTGGAGTGCATGGCTCTCCCTCTCCATTCCTGCCATTTCTCTCTCTGTTTTCTAGCCACCCTCATGTGCACAGCTTTTCTCTGCCAGACCCTTCCTCCACCCCTCTTTGCTTTGTAACCTCAGCTGAAGACAGACTGAATCCTGGGATAGCTATGAGCCTAAGAGGAATTCTCCTTTAAATTTTGGGTGTTAGGTATTATGTCCGGTGATGGGAAACAGACTAAGGTTACACTCGTATATATTTTTGAGTGAATGTATGAGAAAGTAGGTGTCTGGTTTTTCCTCTGATAATGGAAGTTATTATGGGGTAATTAAAAATAGTGACATTTTAACTTGCAACTTTCTTTTTAAATTTTGGCTTTAAAACCTCTTTCAGGAAGAGATTATTCTAAAATATGTGGCATTACTTCATCTTGATTACTCAGGACAGTTTATTGGAGTGGAATATAATTCCTTTAAAATTTATTGAGGTGAGTTCATGTACCCATATACCAAATGGCTGCAGACTG
>PVKN010016992.1:0-17527 GCA_004027915.1 Capromys pilorides | reverse complement strand
TCTTCTTCTTCCTCTTCCTCTTCCTCTTCCTCTTCTTCTTTTGACAGGGTTAAGTCAGTAAATTGCCCAGCCTGGCTTAAATTTGCAATCCTCCTGCCTAAGCTTCCTAGAGTGCTGGAATGACACCACTATTCTCAGCTTGTGGCACTGATTTACTTGTGGACCACCTAACTGAGCCAGGCCCTGGGCTCTGGGCTTTAACTCAATGATGCATGGGAGCAATTCTCCTTTCACCTTTTTGCTTCTAAGAGAAGGGAGGCACTTGTTCATAATCACAGCTATTGGCTGCTGGTGCCAGGGCTTGAGCCCAGACTAATAGGTCTTAGAATTCAGGGTCAAACACAAAGCAAAAGGTGTTGTATCTCAGTCTGCCTTCCAGGCACTGGCTGAATCACACACTCTGCAAGCACACCTCTAGCTATCTGTGTGCTGTTCCTGCAGGCAGCTAAACATGATCTGGCCAGCAGGATGGCCCAGTGTCCTTTTGGGAACAGACACCAACTTAGGCTCCTACCCCATCAGCCTAAATCAACCATGGAGACGTGTGGTTTCCATTGGGCTCCCTTGCTATGGGGTGACTAGCACAGAGGCTGTAAGACAAAGTGGGCTTTTGTCCTTGGGACTTTGTTTTGGAGCAGTGGTTTCATGCTTGGGCAAAGCTGCCTTGCTCTTTGGGTTCAATCCACACCACACAGCACATCTAGGAGCCCACAGTTGCCTGCAGCTGCCACTGTAACTTGCTTGAGGCGTGGATCCCACAGCGGTTTTAGGAGATGAGTGTGTGCTAATGTGATTGGCCAGGACATCTGGTGTTCATTTCTGCCTTAGGGAAATACTATAGGCCGGATCTGAACTTCCCTCGCTGTCTGCCCAGACGGAACAGTGGACTCAGAGACTTTGAATGTGATCCGCCTCTGTCATCCTGTGGATCATTCCAGGCCAGACTTGCAGGTATGCAGGCCCATCTTGTGGGAGGTGACAATAATTATGGCTTTATAGGAAGCCCTTGCCACTCATCCTTTGCCATCAGTGTAAGTAATTTCTCCACTCTGCTGATGAGAAAGCCTAGCACAGAGAGGTCACCTCATTTCACAGAGGCAGGAAACAGACATACAGAGGTCTGCCCCAGGGACAGATGGCTGAGAAACAGGAAAGAAAGACAGAAGAGAGGAGAGGAAAAATCAACAGCCCCTTCATGCACCAAGGTTGTGATTTAAGAATTATAAACCACATGCCTTCAACAACTCTGCCCAAGGGTTTCAAGGCCCCAGATGAGATTATCAGCTGAGGGCAGCCCCCTCAGGAGAGCTCAGGAACAAGGTACACCAGACACTCAGAGTCCCACAACTGGGGCACTTTCTACCCCCCAGTGTCAGCTGGACCACTCTGTTCCTAGGGAACCCACATCCCTGGCATATGGGCTCCTCCGTCTTTTTAGATAATAATGGAGGATTTCTCACCTACCAAATGTCTCTTACTTCAAATCCCTCCAAATCGTCTTCTGGAGGAAATCTCTGCTCTTTGTGAACTCACCTGGCTCAGCCAATGCCCCAGGTCATCTCCCTTTGTCCCACAATATCTTAAGAGTCAGGACAGCAGTTCTGTCCACCCCAGGGTAGAAGTCAGGGAACCCCTAGCCTCCCTGTCATGGCGTAAGATTCCTAGTCTGCCTCCCAACTGCTGTTTTGCAGGGAGCTCTCTCCTGGATGGCAGCGTCAGAATCACTGCTGTCTTTTCCTCACCAGCACTCCGCTGTGTGCAGACAGCAAACCACATTCTGGAAGGTGGGTGAGACTCTGATGACCTTGGCCTGTGGCCACCATGGCTGGGCTGTTCTCTGTGGGGAGAGTGGAAGAGAAGGGCGCCTGACAGTGTGCAGTGAGTAGCCACCAGCCAGCCACCAGCTGGCCACAGCGAATGAGGAGCCAACCTGCAAGAGCTGCTGGGAGGAGTGCCCCTGCAGCTATTTCTGACACACCAGGCTTGTCAGGGTAGTAGGAACCAGTGCGGCCGAGGGTTGGCCCCTTTTGCTACACAGCTCACCTGTGGCTCTTCAGCCAGGTGTGTAAACACCTGGATGGGGCCTTCAAAACCCAAGAAAGCCAGAACTCCTGCCGTGATCCAAATATACGACTCTCCCCAGGACAGCCTGCTGCTATCAGAAGGGGGTTTTGGATCCCTGACATCCCCTGTGGCAGACTGAATCCTCAGGGTGAGACTCATAGTGACAATTTAGATGTTGTATTGTAGTAGGGGTCAGGACAAGCCCCAGGGTGGTCTGTGATACCTGTCCATCAGCCCAGAAGACCCTGGTGGACAGATAAAATGTCCTGCTCTAAGTGCATGGCAGCACTAGCCTCAGAAATGCCACAGCTATGCATAACAGGACAGTATTCACTAAGAAAAAAAACTTTATTTTTTGAAAGTTATTTAGATCTGTGTATAGGTCAGATCTAGCTGGGAAGAGGCGTATTTAAATGACCATGATAAACACTTGTTTGGTTAAATCCAGAACTCAAACTTGAGAAAACAATGAAGATAAGAATAGAGCCTGGGATCTTCGAGTGGACAAAGTGGGAAATGGGCAGAGACAACCCAAGCTTCATGACGCAGGCAGAGCTGAAAGAGGCAGGCTTCACCATTGACCCCGACTACAGGTAGCACCTGTTAGGTCCTTGCGATAACCAGGTTATAGTTTTTGATCCAGGAAGTGTGTAACACTTGCAAAAGCTAGGAGGGAGAAGGGATGGAGAGCAAGGGACAGGGGGGCAAGAGATGGGGAGTCCAGGAGAGTGGGGGCTTCGCTGAGCCTGCCAGGGCTCCTAGTGATAGCAGCAGGTGATCAGGTGTCACCTGGGGCATTGGGCAGGTATTAAAATTGGATAGGACAGGACAGAACCCAGCCCAGCCCTGGTGAGGTGAGGTGAGGCCCTAGAGCACATCAAGGTCCTCCTCCACCTGGCCCTGCTGGCCTTGATTTAGACACAGGCTGGGGCTGAAGTAGGCCCATCCCCTCCAGAAGCTTCTCCTCCCAGTGGCCCCAGCCTACAGCCCTTAGTCCCCTGGAGGAGCCAGGAAATAGCCACCCTCTCCTCCTTTCAGGCCTGCATTTCCTCTCTCCTCCCTCCTGCCTGCCGAGAGCTACATCCAGTATGTGGACCGCTGTGCACGCAGCATGGAGCGGATCCTGGGCTTCTGCCCACAGGAGCGTGAGTGCCCACCACCCTTGGGTGGGAGCAGCCTGGGGTCGGGTGTCACCTCCAGGGAGGGAGTTGGCCCCTGATCCCTGGCCCCTCTCCAACCAACTGAGGGTCCTATCTCTGAGGCCACAGTAGCTGGGATACAGTTCTGGGGCTGGGAGCTACATGACTGGCCTAGGTGGCAATCACACTGGACTAATAAGAGGTGAGTTCTAGCTTGTAATCCCAGTATTCTGAGAAGCTGAGCCAGGAGAACTGCAAGTTCAAGCCCAGCCTGGGCAATTTAGTGGCTGTAACTAGACTCTGTCTCAAGACAAAAGATAAAAGGATGTAGCTCACTCAGAGGCTATGGGACTCAAGACCTTCTCTGTAGCCACTTTGACCTTGAAGTATTTTGTCCACAGCGGGCACCATCCTCATTGTGAGCCATGGCTCAGCCCTGGACTCCTGCACCCGACCTCTCCTTGGGCTCCCACCCCGGGACTGCAAGGACTTCGTCCAGCTGGTGAGAAAGGTGTGTTTGTCCTCATATTTCTGGCATCCAAGGTCAACCACCGCAAAGGGACGGGCTGCTACACTCCCTTCTCAGAGCACAGATTAGTGTCCAACATGACCCTAGCCCTTGAGGGTATGCAGCAGAGTGGAGCCTTAGTAGGAGCCAGGGACCCAGGGGACACAGGAGGTTTTAAAATTCCAGCTCATGTTATAATTTCCTTGTTGCCCAAGTGGCAGGACAAGCAATCCAGGAAGGAGTGAGTGATTTGGCAGAGGTGAGAACAGGCTTGGTTCTTCCTTGGGTCCACAAGGGGACACAGATGGGTGGAAAGAACCAGGGTCCTGCCTGCCATGTCACAGACAGCTTATGGGAGCTGCACGTCAGCCAGGTGCTGGGCCCTGGAGGTGTAGATGTCGAATGAAGAACAGGAGACAGTGGTGTAGCCTGAGAGGGTCTTGTGCTTACAAGGCTTGGGAGCACCTGCCACTGGCTTTACATTCTCCCAAACTAAGCAGTGGGATGACTGGAGGGACAACAGCTAAGGGACTTCATGCTCTGTTCCAGATCCCTGCCCTGGGCATGTGCTTCTGTGAAGAGAGCAGAGAGGGGGGGAGGTGGGAGTTGGCCAGCCCGCCCGCAAGGACTCTTACACACGGGGCCAATGCAGCATTCAACTGGAGGAACTGGATCCCGGGAAGCTGAGCCATCTCCCTACCAGCAGCCTTTGTCATGAGGCAACCCTGCCTTGGCCATGTGACAGAAGCACAGAGCATTTTGGCATCTGGGACCCCTGCCATTTGCTTCAGCTTCCACTGTTGTCACCTGCAGCTTTGTCTAGCAGCTAAATGGACTGTAGGGATGCAGAGAAGATGGAGAGCCAGGTATCACAGTGACTTGAGCGCTACAACCTACGATGGAAGCCAGGGCCATAACTGGAGGAAGATAAAGACCCAGGACCCAGGTTTTCAGGAGCTGCAGCTGCCATTTTCAGACACACAGAGAAGGGTCTGTCCACCTCCTCTGTGATGACTGTGGGGTTCCAGTCATCTGTCCCTTTTCTATTTTGATCAGCAAAGGTGATGGGAGGTGCAGCTATTAATAAAACAGTACCAAAAGCCATTGCTGATGAGAGCAGAGCCCCGGGAAGTCAGTGCTTTCTAACAAATCACCACATCTTTAGCAAGTTGGACAGCAGCGCAGTGCCTTTACCACCCACAGAGTCGCTCGCCTGAGTCTCGTACTCAGGACCTCTGGGTGAGGGGGTCCCCTCAGGCTCTGGACGGAGCCCTTGACCAGCTGCTGCAGCTTTGGGAGGCAACCACAGTTGCTGGCTCGCAGCCCCTCCTCCAACCCAAGCCAGGAGCACAGCCCCCTGGACCTCTCTTTTCCTCTCCTCTGCCATCCCTCCCACTGCCTCCCACCTCCCTCTTCCAAGGACTCTCATGGTAACACAGGGCCCCAGAATCCAGGGTCCTCTCTCACCTCTAGGTCCTTAATAGCACAAGAAAATCCCTTTAATGTTGTGGTACACACCTCTCATTCTAGCACTCTGGGAGGCTGAGACAGGAGGATCACAAGTTTCATCCCTCCTAAGGCAGTTTGGTGACTTAGTGAGAACTTGTCTCAAAAAAATAAAAAGTCTTTGTAAAGAAGCTGAGAGTGTACCTCAGTGGGAAAGCCTTGGGCTCAAACCTCAGTGATTAAATATATATATATATATATATATATATATATATATATATATATATATATTTTTTTTTTTTTTTTTTTTTTTTTTAAAGAAAAGTCCTTCTCATCATGGAAGTCACCGTTCAGTACACAATGATGCCGCTCTCTGTCTCTGCTCCCCCTGCTGCTGAGAGTGGGGACTGCAGACACCCCAACCTGTGCACACCTCTTTTCTGGCTCCCATTCTTCCAGCTGGAGGGACAGGGAGACTGCAGACCTGAGCAAAGGCCCCAGCCCCTGGGGAAGCAAGAAAAGGGAAGCGAGTGCAAATGTGACACAAGCCGCAGCTCTGGCTTGGGAAGCTCTGGTCCAGTGGTGGACAAGGGCTCCCCAAGCATCCTCCCACGCCCCTGATGCCTTTCCCATCCCCATAGCCAGGTGTGGGCCTCGAGCCTATCACAGCACAGAGAGCAAAGACAGGCATTGCCCATCTCAGCGTCACAGTACAGTAAGGCGGCCATGATGTAGTGGTACACACCTCTCATTCTAGCACTCTGGGAGGCTGAGGCACCTCAGTGAGAGGTGAGGCACCCCTGTGAGAGGTGACTCTGCGGTGCCCAGCAGGTCCTGCCTGGAAAACACCCGGCTCTCGGGGCCTGAGGGGTGGGCAGTGCCTCCTGCGTGACTGCACCCACCAGACCCCAGGGTCAGCCCCTCTCCAAGGTTTACTTTGCTCACGGTTCCACAGGTCCAGTCCAACCGGCTCTTCCCTGTGGCTCTCCTGCTCTCAGGGACCCCATGCACCCAAGGCAGCCTTCTGTTCTGTACCTACAGGTTGGCCGGCTATAGGCTGGAGCCCCGGCCATGGGCCACTTGTCACCTGGGGGCTGCCTGGCTCATTCTCATGGTGCTAGGAGGGTGCAGGCTGTGGGGAGGCCTCCACTGGCCTCTCCTGCTCTCACTTCCCCCTTGAGGAGTCAAGGCCCAGCCAGTGTCCATCAAGGGGTCCTTACACAGACTGCACTGTGCATGCCATGGGCAAGTAAGATCGTTCAATGCCATGGACACACGGGACATGAGCCCATGGGAGCCAGCAGCAGTCTCACCAGCACTGCACCGGGATCAGTGCAAAGACAAAGCAGAAGTAAGCAGGACAGAGCCCCACAGGGGCAGGGAAAACACTGGGGCGGCAGGGGTGGAAGTGAGACTCCTGAGCAGGTCCTTCACAGGGGTTTACCTTTGACCATGCAAACAACTTACAATTCAGAAAATAAAGTCAGTCAAAAAGACCCAGAGAAAGCCCTTCCAAGAGGCGGGCAGACCAACCTGCCATGCATCCCAGCCACAGCCACATGGTGCCAACAGACTAATTCCCATACACACACTGACTCCAGAGGCTCTGATGCTGACTGCTTACAGTGGCTACTGGTCAGTGTTGAGCCGCAGAGGATGTGGGGTTGATTAGCAATGCCTGCAGTGGCACAAGGGACCAGATGAGGACCTAAGCTCTTGAGTGCTCCTGACTCCCAGGGTGGTGGTGAGATGCAGTGACTTGACCTAAAGTGCCCAGCTCCTGCCTGGCAAGTGGAACACAGGAATTTCCAGCTGCTCCAACCCCTACTTCCCCTGGGCTCTTTCAAAAGTCCTTATCCTGAAGCTCAGAATCTTCTGGGAGAGTACAGCCCTGTAATCAGGAAAAACCCACTTATTCCTTCATAGGATGTACTCATGTATTCATTCAACAAACCCCTAACAACATTTTCCCCCCTGTGGTTCCCCACTTAGAGGGGCAAGGTTGAGGGAGGCTGGGGCACAGGCCTCACACCGGTGGAATGACATCTTTGGAGCCACAGCAGTGCCTGGCTCATGATGATGGAACACACACAGAGCTGAGCTCACAGTGGAGATACTATGTCAACCAGACCTACCTGGCTCCAGCCCCAGGCCTGGGCAAGGCCCCGGCCACAACCATGGCCACAGTGCCCCCTGGTGGCTGGCAGGCACCACCTCCCTGTCTGCTCTGCAGTCCTGGTCTCCAGAGCTGGCGTTGGCTGGACAGGGCTGTGAGCAGAGCCTGCACAGAGGAGAGGGTTGGTTGTCCCAGGAGGCTGGGCTGCTGTATCAGAGAATTCTTCCCCTGTCCCCAGTCTCCTTTGGGCAAGAGAGGTCGCACAGTCCTTGAGCACAATAATTCAGCAAGGAGACAACGGGTGGCTGTGGATCCTTTGGGCGCTGGCTGGGGAGGCTGGTGGGGCCAGAAGCCAGGTCCTGCCCTTGGCCTGAGAACCCTGTCCAGCTGTCCAGCTTCTGTGCCAAGGGCAGCGTGGGGACCAAAAGCAGAGGGCACAGCACATATGCGTTCCCCACGGCAGTGACCCAGCCTTAGAGAGACCTCAGTTGTCACTCTCCCCATGGCACTGGTCATATGAAATCCTCTGTTTATGTGACTTGTGTCTGATGAGGTCCACTGTACTGACTCCACTTGCGAGGAGAGTTAAGAACCTGGGAACTTGGTCCTCACTACGCTCCAGCTGGCATCACTGAGAGGCAAGCACCATCACCAAGCCTCTGCTTGGGATCCACACCCAGCTCTAGCTCTAATACCTAGGAAGAAGTTCCTTGGAAACCCACACCCCGAGTTCTGCAGGCCCCCAAAGCTGCAATCTCTTCCATTGGGGCCCCTGAGGGGCAGGGAAGCCGCTCCTTCTCACCTGGGAAAGTCGCTCCATCTGGATCCCAGTGAAAGCAGAGCCAGGAGTGCAGGGGAATCCTCCTACCCTTTCCCGTAGCCACTTTGAGAAAGGAAAAGAAGCTGGAAGATTAACCTCAGGGATGCATTGTTCTTGAGCTGGATGTACTCAAACTATCGCGTGAGCATGAAACAATATAAAAACTATTAATGAGACAGCTGACACCCTCTGTGGGGGCCCAAGCCTCTGAGAGTGGGGTGCTCCTTGGTCAGACCAGCCACGCTTACAGAAAAGCTGTGAAATGCAGCCCCGCCCTGCAGAGGAGCCACTCTATACTGCCCAAAGCACAAGGGCACACTGCAGAGAAAGAAGCGACTTCCACTCAGACCTCAGACCAGGACTCTAGATGCACCCTCACATCCTCAGGAGAGCCCCTCCTGGCGAAACACAGACATCACACACCTCAAATCAGCTCAGTGCTGCCCACAGTGTATTCTGTGGCTCTCCTTTCATATGTCAGTGGTGTTTTATTCTTTTTTTTCTGCCTTTCTGGTATCTTTAAATGTTTTTACAAAGCTAGGCAAACACAAGTACTGCAGGCTTTCGTAGTTCAGACACCCCAGAGCACAGCGTGGACAGCATCCATGTGTGACAGCTTATTTTAGACACCATCCAATGGTTGAAAACAAGCTCTCTAAGACAAGAATCTCTCATTTTTCCAAGTCTTAGTTTCTTTTGTCAGTAAGATGATGACTGTGCTGATGTTACACAATATTAGGAGAGTATGTGTATACATATACACTATCTACACACACACACACACACACACACACACACACACACCTCTATGCTTGGGTTGAATGTTATGAGAAAAAAAAATTAACTCATTAAGTAGAAATTCCCAGCTCAAAGCTAATGAAACAATCCAAGGGATCATGCCCCTGAAAATTATAACAGTCTCTGTGTGGGAGAGAAAAAAATTGGGGGAGATTTTCCAGTGTTTTTTTTCCTCCCTCCTTTCCTACTCAGTGTTTACATAAAAATATAATTTTAGGTGAAGAATAAAAATAGACTAAATAAAATATTTTAGCTAACTATTTAGCCAATACTAAATTGGTCATTTGAAATGTCTCAATTTAGCATTGTTCTTTTTTGTTCTAACAACTGTTAGTGCTGAACAAATTCTGATTTAAAACAAGCTATATGGTCTCACTCACTCTCTTTAAAAAAAGAAAAAACCTTCCTTCAGGTGCAGGCCTGTAATCCTAGCATTTAGAAGACTGAGGCAGAAGGATCTCCACAAGTTTGAGGCCAACCCACACTAAGCAATTAGTTCAAAGCTGACCTGAACTGCACAATAAGACACACCAACTCCCCCAACAAAAAGAAAAGAAAACACTGCCTGTCGAAATTAATACAGCAAACAAATTTAAGCTGTTAATTTAATAGTTGAGAAGAGCCTTAGAGATATACAAAGGATATCAGGGATGAACAAAGTTGATGCCTTTGACAAATACAACTTGAAGACAAATTTGACTGAACACTGAAGGAGTAGTCTCACACTCTACAGTCACTGATGCCACTGTCCAATGTGCCTTGCATTTGACCCAAGAGGGGGGAGTTGGAATAGAGAAACAACTTACCCACCATCCCCCAAAGAAAGGTTCCACCCACGGAGGAAAGCAATTCTCACCTGAGTGCCTAGAGGAACCCAGAACTGAGACAAATTCTGATGGGATGAAGCTCAGGGAAGAGCGAGAAGCTGAGCTGGGCCTGCCTGGCCCCAGACCAGTGTGCACTGACCAGCAACAGCCACTGCCCGCTGCCAGGCCCAGAGGCCCACATGTGGGCTGCATGTTCCATGAATCATCCACCCACCTGCCCTGTCATAGCCCAAAACACAGAAACTTTGGATGAAATCTGACTTACAGAAAACCTCCCAGAGCAGGGAGCCAGCCTGGGACTCCTCTCCCCCACCACTTGTGCAGGGAGGTTCTCACCAATGCGACTTCTGACGGGGACTGCACGAAAGGAGGCATAGCTGGACACCTGTTTTTAGCAGACAGTCATGCAGCAGTTCTGTGGGCAGAGCTGTCTGCATGTGATGTGCCACACCCCTCCACTATCGATAACTAACAAAACCACACAGAAAAAATATGACAATTACCTAATGTCCCTATAATGAACATCATAATATTACCACCATAAGAAGCATTCCCTGGCCAAAATATACATGTAGAAGAGAAGTACTGAAGGATTTCTATACCATGAGGCACTGCTCTGCCGTAAGGAAGGATATACTGGAGCCATCTGTAGGGAAATGAGTGTGCCTGCAGGCCGTAATGCCAACTAAAAAAATCAGACACAGAGGGTTAGATGCCACGAACTCAAAGCATAAATACAGAGCAGAATAAAAGACAACAGGAAAGAAGACAGAGCTTTGCAAGTAGGGAGAAGACCAAGAGACCAAGAGATGAGGGGGAGCAGGGAGGGAGGAGAAGGAAGCTGGGTGATGCACCAGCACCCTCCCCACAGCAAAGTAACCCTTCCTTGTGGCAAACATGCAGTAATATACATCTTTAGAAAGAGAAAATATGTTTAAATAAAACAGGACACATAGCAGTAGCTATTCTGGAAATGAGGGACTCTAGAGGGGTTTATTTGCAGTCATAAACTGACTTAACAAACAAAGAAGAAGGATCCGTAGCTGCTGGGCCAGCTCGGGTGCAATCCATGCTCTCTGGCTAACCTAGTCCTGCAGCTCTCCCTGTCTTCCTTCTTCTTCCTCGATGACCGAGTTTGCTGAAGAGAAACAAATGAACAATAGGAGGCTACCTCGTATCACCTCTCTCTGATTCCAGATGGCCCCCATGCTCAGGGACCCCTGAGGCACAGTGTCCTGCACAACAGCAGCTGGGCCAAGGTCAGGCCCACAGGAGGTCACCTTGGACAGTTGGTCCATGCTGAGGGGCCCGGCTCCCTCAGGCTTCTGCAGCTACTTGAGTCCTGGGCCAGGCCAGGCAGCATGGAAGGAAGGAGGGGAGCCCACTCCTCCCTGCCTGTGGGGCCCAAGCCCACTCTCAGAGCCACAAGGCCACGGTCCGTACCCTGGTCCACGTCATAACTGTTTTCCCAGGAATCCGGGTCATCCTCTCCTGGTCGCAGGTCCAGCTCACCCTCAAAGCCTCCTTCAGACAGACCCTGGGATTCCTCCTGTATCTCTGTGGTACCTGGGAAAAGATGAGAGAAGACGCTGGCACGGCTGTGTGGCCCCAGCCCGCCCAGCACCACGGTCCTCCTCCTGAGAACAGGGACCTCCAGCTTAAGCCCAGCTCCAGCATCCCTGCTCTATTACAGTGACCAGCCAGTGACTACTGGTGATAGGTGGGGAAGCCATGCAGAGGACAGTGAGGGTGGCCAGGTTTGCATGGCAGGTCCCATGCTCACTGGTTATAGAAATCACACGTGGCAAGTGAATGAATGTCACTCCACACAGGCCAACTTGCTTCGGCTTTTGGCCACTTTCAGAGGAAGGAATGTCACCCAGTGGCACCTGCTCCAACTTTCTGGGGCATGTTACCAGCCTCTGGGGAGGGGTCTGTGGCAGATGAGAGGGGCCCAGCCCAAGTCCCCACACCAGACACAGACCCAGGAAGCTTGAGCTCTCTAAGGTTACCAAGGCCCACTTCAGACAGGGCTTTTCTCTGCTGGCCACTCCTTTGACTTTCTGAAAGCCAGGGGTGGCTGACCTCTTAGAGCAGTGCTGCCCAGAGACCCTTCCTGGAGAGCACCAGCAAGAGCTGGACATGGACACTTGGGGCTATGACAGCCGGGGCGTGGCATACCCTCCGCTCTGAGTGTGTCTTCTGGGCCAGGGCCCTCTGAGGGAGGCCGCTGCTCCGGGAGGGTCGGAGTCCACAGAGCCAGATCTGTGATCTGGGTAGCTTTCCATTTGGGGATGACATTTACCAAGGCTTCCTCCTCTTCCTCCTCTTCTCCTCTTTCCTATTTTAAGTGTAAGAAATTCAAATTTATCAACAATTGAATACCCTGGGTCTGGATATTGGAAGCAAAGGCAAGAGGCCAGCCTGGATCGTGTGGGACCCTTGGGCAGCACTGCTCTGCAATCAGATAATGCCAGCATCCAGGTATTCACTAAGGCTGGAAATGGAGCTTGAAAGACCCCGATGGGAGGGGAGCCCACAGTAGACAGTGCTAGACCTAACAGACACTGCCACAGGCTGTGCTTCTCAGCTGCTGGCCACATTTTCTAGCTCTGAGGTTGTATAGGTGCGCAATAAAATCACCTCCACACCTAGAAAGGCCTAAATTGAAGACGTCCACAGAATGACCCAGAGACATTTTGCACAAACATGGGAGATCTCATCTCATAAGAGCAGAACAGGGTTTCATCATTTCTCAGAGTGGCACAAGAATGTGCACCTCTCCCACAGTGGGGAGCAGCGAGCACCAGCCCACCTCACCCACACATCGGGCTCCACCTCAGCTTTGTGCCAACACAAACTTCCTCAGCTCTGAGTTCTGGGTTGCCACCAAAGATGGGAGAGACTGTCACATGTGATAGGACCCATGGTGCCCATGACCTCCAGCACTCAGATCTCACTTATTCTACTTGGTCCCAAGAGTAGAAGCCCTGTTCCCAGGGAAGGTGGCGGAGTGCTCCAGTGCTCCAGCTGCAGGATGCATGCCTGGCAGCTAGGACTCCAAACTGGGTCTCAAGACTCTGTGCCCACTGAGAGCCTGGAAGCCCAGGGCCCCTCCCAGCTGCCAGCATTCACACCCACTTCCTGGCCCTTGATCCTTCCCAAGAACACCAGGGACCCAAGGTCACATCACTGGCAGTTGTTGCTTCTGCCAGTCCTGCTTCCTCTCACTCTCTCACCATGGGTGACCCCAAAGCCTTGTGCATCCAGCTCAGTGCCTTAAGGTCTTTTTCAACATTATTGGCTGAAATGTGTCCTCTGCCATCTACTCTAAAGATACTTTAGATTTTTGGGGTCCTAACCCCACTACCTTCTAATATGTCCTTTTTTGGAGAGGAATTGGTTTTGTTTTCGTTTTTTGAGACAGGTTCTCAATATATAGATCAGGCTGGGCTTGAACTTGCTGTGTATGTATCCCAGGATGGTCTCAAATTTGTGGCAATCCTCCTGCCTCAGTCTCCTGAGTGAAGAGGTTATAAAGATGCACCACCACACCCACTCATGGTCATTTCCTGGTTAGCCAGGAAAACACTGGCCAGTGACTATTTTTAGCTGCAAGGGCACGGCGAAGGAAACAGGAGGAAGCGAGGCTATGGGGATAGACCAGCATCAGATCACAAAAGATCCTGGCCACAAGGAAAAGACGGCCATCTCCTCTGTGGCCCACAAGCTCCTGCAGAATGTTCTGGAAACAAAGTGACCACAATGTGCAGGAAGCAGGCATCACAGGGGAAGGAATCAGGGCCAAAAACAGGGAGCTTTGGGGAACACCCAGACCCAGGACACTTGGGGAGCAGCAGCCAGGAGAGTCTGGGTATCCATGGCTGTGGGAAGATAGGGGGTGCAGACCCACAGATCCCTTCCTAAAATCCAAGGGAGTCAACAGGTTCAAGCAGGGGCAGCAGGACAGAATGGCTGGAGCACTCCATACAGGTGACAGCCCACAGTGGCCACCAGGCAGTGCCAAACCTCACTGGAACCCATGGCATGAGGAAGAGTGGGTTCAAAGCAGTCCCTTGGGGCTCAAGGGGGCTGAGCAGAGGATAGACAAGGACAAGACACTAGAGCAGCATCAGCCAAGGTGGGAGGAGCCTAGTGGCCAACCTACCCTCACCACATTTTCTAAAATAGGGAAACTCCAAAAATAAGCAGTTCCTAAGTTTTAGCTTGTGTGCCCCACTAAGTGATATGGTGAGAGCTTGTATCAAGCGTGCCCACACTGAGCCCCTCCCCACCCCTTCACCACTGAGCAGCTTCAGGGACCAGATCACAGAGCTGCGTCCAGGTAACACTTGCTCTGCTTAGTCACGGCCCCAACTCTCAAGAGCAACAGTGCCAGCTATCCCTTCCCCAGAGAGAAGCCATAAAACATTTCCTTTGAGTGAAACTTCTTGACTTAATAAAGTAAAGGAGAGCCATATACTGAAGCTATTAAAATCTGCAGTATAATATGAAATGGACAGAATGAGTTTGAGAGAGCTCACATCCATGTAACTTCTATTACCGTGTAGCATAATTGCTCTGTTATGGACACTAATCCCTTACTATGCTTATTTTAAAAATTAAACATTATGATAGTTACCTACATACAGGAAAAACATCTAGGGATTAACGCTATCCACAGTTCATAAATTAAATCTTACAGTAGCTACATGTATATATCACCTTCCACTTCAGCAAAGAAATGACACAGATACAGAAGACTTTCTTATAATACTGTATGTCTCATCTCATAGGAAATGATTCCTAAGGGACTTCACAGAACAAAAACATAAAAGCACAATTTACACTTTTCTTCTTCCTTAAAATTGCAAACTTTTTACATTGAGAATGATACTGGTTACCAAACATGTTAAAGGCTCAAAATCAGTCTAAAATCAAGACATTTTGCTAAGTTGCTAATTATCTACAGGAGAAGGTAATGAAAGCCAGGAATACAGAGCTCCCTCCCTAACACACACCCCAGCTTTATCTGGGTGCCTGCTAAGGGTGATATTAGCTGGCTAATTTTCAATACAAATTCAATATTAATGCTAAATACTACAACGGGGAAAAAAAGAAAATGGTTTGTCAATCAGGCTCTAGGAGGGGCACATCATACCTGACACACAGGCATGTTGCAAGTCACAGTGACACCAATCAGATTTCTGTGGTCCTTTCTGACCTAAAACCATCTGGAACTCTCTAACTCAGGACTGCCATTATATGGACAGGAAGTAGGTGTACTTCAGCAATGACTGTGATATGATACCCTTACTTTTGATGGTATAATTTCCCATGGGCACACAAAAATACAAGAGGGAAATAAAAGCAGGAAAGGTCCTGAGAATGAGCATGAGTCATGGGCCGATCACTAGAATCCTGTAGAGCCCATAAGCTGAAGCCCGATGCTCTTGTCTGTGAATACAACAAACAACTTTCTCTCTTCAACTTACCACATCCGTCAGATGGTACTCGCCATGCTGTTCGCATCCAACGTCAAATACGTACTTTCCAGGTCCAACAGGCTACAAGCAAAGGGGGACAGGAGGGGCTCACACCAAGGGGAGCACTACATACTTCCTGTGCACCCCACCAAAGCCTATCCTGAGCCAGGGCACAGATAAGGTCTTATGCAGGTTAAGGAATGCTTTATGAACTAACGGCTAATGACACTCTGAAGCAGACGTCCATGTCACTTGTGTTTGGAAGCTTCCACCCCATTTTACTGCTTTCTGAAAATGATGCCATCGTCATCAAGATTTACCCACAGGCAAATTATCTGGACAGACCTGCTGCCTACATCTTGATACACTCTGCTACATTGATTCTAGCAGGTAGGTTTTCTATTTTTTAAGAAAAAGTTTGACCATAATTACACAGTCACTGTTCTTACTTAGAAAAAGTCCAATTGCTCCTGGTATCTACAAACATCATTCTACAGCACCAGTTGTCAGTCTGGTTTTCATTTCATCTATGGAATATAATCTACTTTACCCACTTACTACTGTTGATATTTGCTCTGTACTGTGTTTTTCTTAGACAAGGAAAGCCTTACTAAGCACATTCTGAATTAAGACTCTCTGGATGGGGCCAGGGAGATAGCTCAGTAGAATAAGTGCTTGCCTGCCAAGTGCAGAGTCCTGAGTTCAGTCCCCTGTACCGCAAAAAAAAAAGACTATGGATGTACTTTCCTCAGCATAGATTTCCAGAGAATTCCAGAACAAATCATTTAGCTGTTCCTTGCAGAATGAAGTTGTAATGACCCTTTTCCCTCAACACTTCAGACCTTCCAGACCCTCAGACCCGCAATTTTCTGGGCATAAGTATGTTGTCCTCTCCATATAGCATCTTTATGTAAAAACACAGGACCCTGATCTCTTTTTTTACATCTCATCATTTTAAGTTACACCTTTTAAGTTATTGGGCAAGGCTGAATTCTTTTCAAGATTTTAAAATATTTTTAAAATTCAATTCTAAACAAGATGATAGTGTGTGTATGATGATCATGTGTGTGTGTGAGATAGTTGTGTGTGTGTGTGTGTGCACACAAGCATATGTGCTACCAAAGATTAAATCTAGGTTTTCGCACTGCATTCAATCTCTAACTTTTTTTTTTTTTTTTTTTTTTTTTTCTGAAACAGCATCTCACTAAGTTGCTAGATTCCGCAGGCCAGGCTCAAATTTGTGATTCTCTAGCTTCAGCCTCCCAGAGTGCTGAGATTACAGGTGTGCAACGCCACACCTGGCTCTACAAAGATACCTTGATGAGACTAAATCTATTGGTTTTTCCTTTATGAGTCAGTCTAGAAAGTCCTCTTTCCTTGCTTCAAAGACAACAAAAATGCAACTTATTCTTCCATATGTGATTACCTTGGTTACATTTAAATTTAAATTTGATTTTAGAAAGTACTTCCCTCTATATGCTGAGGGACAAATTCCAATTTTATTCTTCTTCCAAATGGTTAGCCAGTTGTTCCAGATCAGCACCAGACCACCCCTCATATGTTCATTCCTTTGAAATGTGTCCCTCTTAAGCATTCGATTTCTGGCTCTGCTCTCCAGCCCACTTCTCCCCTCTGTGTAGCCCTACCTCACGCTGCACTGTCATGATAAGTTGTCAGCAAGAATTTTCTGAGAAAGCATGAAAAGGGCTTGGCCTCCCCAGTCACCAGGGAGGTTCACTTTCAAACAACAGGACAACATCTTTATCCATCAGTTTTGAAAAGCAAACTTAAAGATTGATAACACCCAACGTTCATGAGAATATGAAACAGAGACTCATATTCTGTTGTTGAGAATATAAATGAGCAAAACTGCTTAGAACAATTGGCATTACACACCATAATTTAAAATCTCAAGACTTGTACATTTTCCAAGTCCTTTATGTATGTAAATACCACATAAATAATCCTGCACAAACACTACTGTCAAAAAACAAAATTGCTGCCTAAAGAGAGTCATCTAGAGAGAAAACATTCTCTCAGGCTTTCACAGAGAGCAAACTGGTCAAGCAATGGCCATGAATCATCCAGACGGCTGACACTGACAACAGTTCTACAAAGCACTGTACATGGTTCCAAAGTAAATCCTGAGGGGATTTGACTGACCTTGTCAGATACAAAAGTTACATGTTTTGATATATAGGTATTGCTTTAACTTGGCCTTAACCATCCAGAAGAAAAGTTTAACCATGAGGCATTAAAAAGTAAAGCCAGATTAATATGCTGAGCTATAAAAGGCTCAGGTCAACAGCTTCCAACACTGCCA
>PVKN010016991.1:0-17565 GCA_004027915.1 Capromys pilorides | reverse complement strand
ATTTGAACATTTTCATCCTATTTCACAATCTCTATTTTACATTTTGGTCTTTATTTACACTTTCAGTTTCTCACACCAGAGAAATAATGCAATATTTACACATGTATGTCTGTTTTATTTCATTTCAGCATATGGTCTCAAGGTGCATCCATTCTCCTAGAAATTTCTGGAGTGTATCCTTTATGACAGAGTAGTACTCCATCGGGTAAAATATTCATGTCTATTCATTAACCAGTTGATGGGCATGTGGGATGTTTCTAAGATTTGGCTATTACAAACTTAGCCGCTATAAGCATAGGTATGCACATATCATTGTGGTAGCGTGCTTTTCATTCTTTTGGGAAGATACCCAAGAGGGAATGGCTGGGTGAAATGGGACCTCTAGTCCTAGTTATCTGAGGAATTTCCACACTGATTTCCATAGTGGTTATACTAGTCTACATTCCTGCTCGCAGTGTAGAAGGAAGGGTTCCTTTTCCTCACAGCCTCTCCAGCAGTTGTTATTGGTTGATTTCTTGGTAATAGCCATTCTTTCTGGGGTGAGGCGGAATCTCAGGACTATTTTAATTTGTGTTTCTGGAATAATCAATGATCTTGAATTTTTCAAATATATTTGCTGTTTGTAGTTCTTCATCTGAGAAGTGTTTGTTTATCTCAGATGCCCACTCTTGGATTCAGTCTTTAAATGTATGTGTAGGTGTCTGATTTTTTGAAGTTCTTTATATTTCCTGCATAATCCTTTTTCTTTTCTTTTATCTTTTATTTATTCATTTATTTGGTACAGGGTCTCGCTATGCAGCTCAGACTTATAGTGATCTTCCGTATCAGCCTCCCCAGCACTGAGATGACAGGCATATGCCATCATGTGTAGTTTTGGTACCCAGCAGGGCACACCCAGGGTTCTGGTGCCAACATGGCATATAGTATCAGGGATCGAACCTGCGTCCTTTTGTTTGCCAGGCAGGTGCTTAGACCACTGAGCTACCTCCCCAATTCAGTAATCCCTTTTCTGAGGAACAACTGGCAAACACTTTTTCCCACATTGTGGGTTGTCTTTTCGCCCTTGATGTTTTTTTCTCACCGTGCAAAAGCTTTTTAGATGAGATCCTAGTTGTTAATTCTTTGTGATAGTTCCTGTGTGACTGGGGTTTCATTCATAAAGTCTTTCCAACACCAATGTCTTCAAGAGTTCTACCTATTCTATCCTCCAGCAGGTTTATTATTTATGTATGTATGTATGTATGTATGTATGTATGTATGTATGTATGTATGTTATGGCCAGCTCAGCCTGCCCTGGGGGTGGGGCTGGTGCAGTATGTGGTGCCGGGGATTGAACTGAGGTCCCTGCAGTTGCCTAAGCAGGTGCTCTAGACCGCTGAGCTATCTCGACGGCTCCCCTCCAGCAGGTTTAATATTTGTTTTATTATTTAGATCTATGATCCACTTCGATTTTAGTTTAGTGCATGGTAAAAGGTATGGGCCCAATTTTAATCTTCAGCATAGGTTGAGCAAGTCTTTCCAGCACCATTTATTAAAAAGGCTATCATTCCAGTGAGTTGACAATGTTTTTCTTGTTTTTTTATAATTTAGGGAAGAGTCTACAGAGTGTTCAGGATCTCACTACTAGATCAGACTCGTAGTGATCCGCCTATTTACAGCCTCTCAAGAGCTGGGATTATGGGTGCATGCCACCAAGCCGTGTCTCAGTTGCCCTCTCAGTGCGCCCTGAGGGCGGAGTCCACAGGCAGGTCCAGGATAGAATACCGGCCCCTGCTTGCAGGTATTTTAATCAGCTAAACTATTTGGCCAGACCATTTTCTTGTTCTTGATGATTGATTTAAAAAATAAAAATAAAAAAAAAAAAACAGGGATCAAACTCAGGACCTTGCACTTGCCAGGCAAGTGCTTAGGCTGTTGAGCTATATTCCCAGCTTTATTTTGGCTTTTGGAGACATCTTGATATGCAGTTCAGGCTGGCCTTGAACTTATAGTGCTTTTCCTGCCTCAGCCTCCCCAGTGCTGTTTGATGATTGATTATTGAACATTTTGATGTCGTCAATGTTGTTTGACACAGTAAATCCCAAGGCTGCATTGATTTCATAATGGTAGTGATGTGTCCATTTGAAAAATAAATTGTTAAGGAGGACAAAGAAATACTCAGTGGCCGAGTTCTGGAGCGCTCAGAATTAATCATCAGATTAATTGATCCTGATTCCTGGTCCTTGAGCCAGGTCCCTTCCTGCCTGTGAAATTCCCGCACAGCTCTTGGGTCACTGGGTCCTCATTGGCGATGGTAAAGTTGGCGTCAGGGTCCGATTGCGCTGGGTTAAAATTCCGCTTCCGACCAGTAGGTGCCGCCCTCAAACACAAGATGCTCATGTAACAAGGAGACCAGCGTAAAAGATGATTTTCTGGGCTTGAAGTTCTCTCTCTCTCTCTCTCTCTCTCTCTCTCTCTCTCTCTCTCTCTCTCTCTCTCTCCTTCTCTCCTTCCTTCCTCCTTCCCTTCCTTTATCTTTCCTTCTTTCTCTGTTCTTTCCATCCTTTTATCTTTCTTTTCCATATTTCTTTCTCCTTTTTTTCCTTTCTCCCCCTTCCCTGCATCCCTGCCTTCTTTCTTCCCTCTTCCTTCCTTCCTTTCTTCTTCCAACTTTGAGGAAAAAATCAGGTCATGAGGACAGTGTGGCATGCCTGTGTAGCGCAGTGCTCCTGAACAATGAAGTGGGAGGAGTGCTCCGTGGCCTGCACCCACAGTGGCCTGGCTGTGGTCCTGTGTTGGGCAGGCCAGCCTTGGAACCATGTTCTCTTCTGTCCTCAGCTGGGGATGCAAGCTACCCTGTTATCCCTGCTGGTAGGGATGCAGGGTGACTGGTTACTTAGAATCAGCCACTGTCTTGGTAACTTATCTGGTGGTTGAGAAAAAAATCTTGACACCTGAAGTTAAAGAAGGAAAGAAAGGGCGGTGGTATAGCTCAGCGGACTAAGCACTTGCTTAGGTAAGCACAGGGGCAAGTGTTTGGTTGAGACAGGGACTTGCGATGCAGTTCAGGCTGGCCCTGAGCTCACTTGTAGCCCAGGCTGGTCTCAAACTCTCAACAACCCTCCTGCCTCAGCCTCCCCAGTGCTGGGATAACAGGTGTGTGCCACCATGCCTGGTTTGTTCCTGATATCTTATCCAGGCCCCCACTTTTAGGAGGGCTGTAGTGTAGGGATCCGTCGGTTCTACCCCTGGGGAACACGGAGTAGAAAACAAGATGAATAGCTGGGCTAGGTGATCACCAGTGTGCCTGATGGGCAAGACTAGCTCAATGCGCACAAGAACCATCCTTTATTAATACGTTTACAAAGTTTGCATTACATGACACAAGGCTGCCCAAGGACCAATAGCTGGCCTGAACCAGACAGGATGTTTTCCTCAACAGGATGTTGTTCTCCTACCTTCCTGCTCCAGGCAGGGAGGCCCAGTCCCACCTACACACACTTGATCAATTTCCTGGCTTCCTGCTGCTCCCAACAGTGTAGCACTCACACCCTTAATCCTAGCACCACAGCCTCAGTCCAGCCACCCCTGAGGAGCCCTACCCCAGGCCACGGGAGGCTTTGGGGCACATCCAGACCCAGCTGCACAGCAAAACTTCTCCCTGCTCAGCATCTCCACAGGGCCCAGCGAGGGAGGACACAACCTGAGATCAGGGGCACCAGTCGGGTGCGCCTGTCCAGAGCCAGCAAGGACTTAGCTGCATCAGTGTCCCAAGCCAGGGCCACAGTCACAGGGGCTCCCCGCTGCAGGGCAGGGCAGGAGCAAAGCATGGCTTTAACTGTTTCCCCAGAGGCCCGAAAGTCCACGTTTTACTGTTTCCCTATTGCTGCATTCCTAGTTGTGTATAACTAGAGATAGAACTCTGCCAAATGACACAGAAGCAAGTCGAAGCAGCTGCCCTTTTTCCTCACAGTGCCGGTGTGTAAGCCAGTCAGCAAAGGACACGCTACATCGTCCTGCGGAGTGCCGCTGCCACAGCCAGGAAGCGGGTGTGACTCTGCACTGACCTGACTGGCAGACCTGGTCAGATTTGATGCCACCAGCTGTCCCATCATGTGCTCCGATGGCAACACAGGATCTGGATGGCACTGACCCGCCCCTCTTCCCTCCCTCGGGGACAGTCACCTGGGCTTGTCTCCTGGGACACTGGTATTTGTAGGAACACAGCGGTTGTTTGCAGCACATCCCTCTGCGAGGGTCTCGGCACCAGCACCTGCTCCTGACGTGGCCCTGTGCTCTGGCAGGATGCTGAGGGCATGTCACCATCCTGCACAGCCATTGGGACCTCCTGGGTAGATCCCTCCCAGGCAGGGGAAGCAAATCCTTGACCACGGGGCAGCAGTGTCCTGGAGTGGTGCCAGGGTGATGTCTGTGAGCTGGGGAGAGGGAACCAGGACCAGGATAGGAGCTAGGGAGCCCTGGAGCACCCCAACCCCTGCTGAGGGCTTTGTGAAGTTGAGGCCAGAGCCAGGCTAATAGTTTACTGATTTCATTTAATTAAATTAATTAACTTATTTGTGGTAGTAGGAGTTGAATCCACGTCCTTCACATTGAGCTACATCCTTGACTTTTTTTTAAAAACTTTGTGTTATGGCTGGCTCAGCCTGCCTTGGGGTGGGGCTAATGCAGCATGTGGTGCGGGGGACTGAACCACAGTCCTTGTGGTTGCCTACGCTTGCCCAAGCAGGTGCTTTAGACCACTGAGCTATCTCACCAGCCCCAGCCTTGGCTCTTTTTAACAAACTGCTTTTTAAAAAAAAAAAAAATTTTTTTTGAGACAGGGTCTTGCTGAGTTGCCCTGGCTGCCTTTGAACTTGAGATCCTTCTGCCTCAGCCTGCCCAGAAGCAGGACTTGGTTTATTGAATTTTTTAAAAACTGTATAAGGGAGGTACCTAAGGAGTTAGGGCAGCAGGGGCCCAGCTTGGGACTGGCCGTCCACACTCTGGCCCGCTGGGGCTGGGCAGTGGCTGATTCTGGGGCAGAGCCCCCCCAGCACAGAGAGTGCAGGAGGCAGTGTGTCTTCCTCTAGTTCACTGGCTGCCAGGAGCAGCCTCATAACTGGGGAGGGACAGGAGCAGCTCTCCTCCAGGGTGTGGAGGGCCGTCTAGTTTGTTTCACATTCCACAGCCCTGGGGCCAGGGCCAGGCACAGAACCAGGGGTGAGGGAAGCTAGGCTGTAGTTGGTGTGAAAAGGAGCTCAGGGCTTCAGTGTGCTACAAAAGATGACAAGAAGAACATAATTTGAAGAGCTTTGTCTCATTTTAAACACTCCTTTTATGTTTGTTTTCTTTATGTTGTTGTTTGTTTGTAGATAGGAATTCAGGCTGTTCTTTAACCAACTGAGCTACCTGGCAAGCCCTCAAAAGGTTGACAAGGATTTTTTGGAGTGGGGGCGACTCTGGCTACCTTATAGGTGGGCTTGGCGATCGAACCACTGACCCGTTTGCCTGACTGGGATTGCAGGCGTAAGAGCTTAAACCACTGAGCTATCCCAAAAGGTCCTCAGGCTGTTCTTGAACTCACTATGTAGTCATTCCAGGGTGGCCTTGAACTCAAGGTGATCCTCCTGCTTCAGCCTCTTGAGTGCTGGGATGATAGCTGGGATCACCATTGGATACAGAGGTTGGTTTTTTTTTTTTTTTTTTTCTTTTTTTTAGTATCAGGGATTCAACCCAGGGCCTTTGCAATGAGCTATATACCTCAGCTCTTTTCAGTTTTTGTTTTTGTCTTTTTTAGAAATGGTTTTGTTTTTCATCAGCCTCATTCCCATGTTGCTTAAGTGTGGGCAGAACAGCTCAAGACCACTCAGTGGTGGTTCCTACCCACTCAGTGGCCTGCGTGGTGGGGGCTGCAGACCAGTCTTCTGTGGCTGGCTGAGCACTTCAGTCCTCAGTAGGGAACTGCTGAGTGGGCACAGAGGGCACCTACACGCCTTTGGACCAGTCTCCGACCTCAGGCTGAGCAGCAGTGAACTCCAGAGCTGGTGTTGTCCATTCACCCTGAAATTCCTCCTTGGTCACAGCCTTTCCAGCAGCAGCCTACTCTTCCTTTTCAATCTCTTCAGGATCCCAGTAGAAGTAGAGATCAGGCATGACTTCCCATGGGTGTTCACGAGAAATGGTGCCACGCATGCGCAGCACTTCCTGGGCCAGCATCCACCACATCAGACCTATAGGATGAGTTCCCTTATTGTTGCATGGGATGGCGACGTCCACATAGCGCAGAGGAGAATCCGTGTTGCACAGAGCAATGGTTGGCAGATTGACATAAGATGCCTTTGTGAGGGGCTGGTGGTCAGCCCTGGGGTTGGTAACCACCAGAAGAGGTGACTCTCTGAAGGCTGCCTGGCTCTGGTTAGTGAAGGTTCCAGGAGTGAAGCAGCCAGCAATAGGAGTAGCTGCAGTGGCAGCAGCAAACTTCAGCACAGCCTGCTGGCCTGTGTTCCTAGAGGATATGACGCTGACGTCAGCAGGATTTTCAGTGGCCACTATGGCTGGAGCTGCCAGGAGGAGCTTCTCCCAAGTCCGCTTCAGATGTATGATGTAGATTCCATCACTTTGCCTTTTGTAGATGCACTGCTCCATCTGGAAATCCAGGTTGGTGCCACCTAAGTGGGCTCCTGCAGCAAGGAACTTGAGGACGTCCTCCTCCTTCATTTGCAGGACATCTAGGGCTCCGGACATTGTGAAGTTTCCCTTTAAATTACGATGGGAATCAAGAACATCGCCATATGGACCCTGGCAGGGCAGCGCGGAAAGGCTTTTTTTTTTTTAATCTTTTATTCATTTATTTAGTTGGTACAGAGTCTTGATACACAGCTCAGACCCATAGTAATCCTCCTGTCTCAGCCCCCCTAGCACTGGGACAAGGGTGTGCCGCCATGCACGGTTTTGGTGGTTGGCACAGCAAGCCTGGGTTTCTGGGGCTGGCACAGCATGAGGTAGCAGGGATTGAATCTGGGTCCTTCCACTTGCCAGTCAGGCACTTAGACCACCAAGCTATCTCCCCAGCCCTTCAGTTTTATTTTGAGATAGGGTCTTGCTGAGTTGCTAAATAGCTCAGGTTAGGCCTAAACTTGGCACCCTCCTGCCTCAGCCTCCCAGAGTGCTGAGATTACAGGTCTCCCTTGGCACTGGTGAGTGGCAGAACAGTAGGGAACCCAGCGAGCAGGTGGCTGGCTTGGTTGCTGCTCCTGGGCCTTCACCACCAGTGTCAGCATTGCAGCACCGTGGCAGAGTGTCCTGTGGAACCAGCACGGGACCACGTGTGACAATGGCCTCTGTGTCCACCAGGGTCCTGTGGGTTGGGAATCCAGCCTGGTTTGACAAGATGGCTCTGGCACCACGGCTTGCCAGCCAACTGTCTACGGCTCCTTCAGCTGGTGGGGGTGGGGACCCAGGTGCTGGTGTCACCTGAGCAGAGGCCCCAGGCCTCTGCCCACCAGGGGTGTGAGCAGGAACCCTGAAATGGCACCCAGGGCTGGAAGGCAGATGTGTTTTCCTCTATAGGCACCAATCGGGCTCACTCCTAGAACATCGGCACTGATCTATGGTGTCTCAGGCTTATACAGGATAAGCAAGCAGGAAGTAGAGAAGCAGAATGGCTTGTCCACTGGGGGTTGGTTTTATACAGTGTGCATCGTGGTGACCAGCTACATCTGGGCATGGTGGTGCACGCCTGTCATCCCAGCATTCGGGAGGCTGAGGCAGGAGGATCGTTTTGAGTTTGAGACCAGCCTAAACTACCAGCTAAGCCCAAGGCCAGCCCGAACTGCATAGCAAGACTGTGCTTCAAAAAAGACAAAATCAGAAGCAAAAAATAAACAAACAGACCCCCCACAGTGACCAGCTATTTCTAAGGCATAGGAGTAACCAGATCTGGAACAGCAACTATTATCTGGGCAACTAACAAACTGAAGCACCCTGGCTTGGGGGCACTTTCTGCTCCGTGCTGTAGTGGATTTCCAACAAGTGGATGACTTCTTACACCCAGCTGTGTGGAACTAGTGGTGCTGGGTGCAGGAGGCCCACCTGAGGGCTGCTGCTGACAGCATAAAGGCAGAACAGGAGAAGCTTCCAGGATGCTGTTTGGAGAAGCTGTTGGAAGCTGCTGGCTCTCTTGGGCTGTTCTACTGGGTGACCTTGTCACACTGGCTTTCCTGGTGAACTTTGGAGGAGCTTGGGTCCTCATCTCGAGCATTGACTCCTGGCTCCAGAGGGGAAGGTGGGGGGCACTGCTCAGCCTCAGGAGAAGCTTGTGGCATTGGCTTTCCCAATGGGAACTCGGCTTTGGAGGAGCGTGGGACTCACTGCAGCTGTTGTACCTTTAGGGGAGCTCTGGTGCTTACCTTGAGCATTCCTTCCTAGCTCCAGTTCTGATTGCTCAGCTAGCACGGATCCTTCATCCCGCTGGTGTAGAACTCCTAGCTTCCACCACTGACCCTTGGGCCTTTCCAGCACAAATCTGTGAAGCAGGCTTGCATGAGACTTTGTTGTGGGCTCTTGGCTTGAGTTGGACTGGTGGGAGGCACTGTTACGCCCTCCAGGCCCTCAGCGGGATTCGTTAGTATTTATTTATTTTGGATGAAAACCACTAACCACTTTATTCAAATTAATAACATAAAAACAGCTGGCTTAAGGAGCCACGTGTGTCCCAGGTGTAGCCCCTCTGTGCGGTGGAACGCCTTCTTCCACGGCCTTTCAGCAGTGCTGAAGCTACAGGCAGAGGTGGAACTGAGTGGTTTTACTTCTCATGTTAATAACGTGGATGCTAAAGTAGCCTGGTTGGGTCGACCTTCCAGGTCTTCAGTGGGAACCTCTGCTGAGAGGAGGCCGTTCGCCTCCCTGCACAGCCTCAGCGCTTCGTGGAAACCTTCGCAGAGCTTCACATCAGGCTGGTTCTGGGGCACTTCGGAAATGGCTTGATCTCAAAGTAGCAGGGGGTTCCGGTCTCCTGCTGCTGCAGCTGAGCCCCCTGAGGCTCCTGATAAGAGGTGTCAGGCCTGGCAGGCTCACCGCAGCCTTCTCCACTGAAGCCACCTGTGATGGCGTGGCCCAGGGTGTGCCCCACGGCATAGTCCACAGCCACACCTGCTGCCCTGCTGGCCATCTGGGCCATCATCAGACCAGGTTGCCGGGGTGCAGCAGCAGGTGAGTCCATGGTGGAAAGAGGGGGCTACCACTGGGTCTGGGATGCTGGGGCGCAGCTCACATCTGAGGGGCCCGGCTGGCTGGAGAGGGAACGTGGGAAGTGCGGCTGTGGCTTCCATGAGGCATCTTCAACACACCGCTATGCGACGTCTAGAAACGCCAAACTCTGTGAACACTCTTGGATTCATTAGTATTTAGTGTGTGGATAGGTTTCCTGAACTTGTAGCCCATGATTCTTGGGTGATTCATTATAAAATACTAATATAAAATATGTCCTAGGGGCTGGCGAGATAGTTCAGCAGTCTAAAGCGCCTGCTTGGACAAATTTAGGTAATCACAGGGACCGCAGTTCAATCCCCAGCACCACATGCTGTGCCAGCCCCACCCACAGGGCAGGCTGAGCCGGCCATAATATAAATAAATAAATAAAGTTTAAAATAAATAAAAACTGTTTAAAAAAAACATGTCCTATGCTATATTGTTCACCTTGCAAATACCCCAAACCACAACACATGCCCATGGCCTGTTCTACGGTGTGCTGGGATATTTACCCAGCACGGCTCTCCTAGCCCAAGAGCCTAGAGGGGCCACACAAACTGCAGGTCTTTGGGGCCCTGGTCACATTTCCTCCTCAAGCACCCAGGCTGCCCTGGTAATATGGGGATGGGACCATAAAGGACAGGACAAGCAAAGGCCTACAGCCAGGGGACAGCAGCACAGCAGGTCCCGGGTGGCCTCCGCGCGATGGGGACAGGCAGAGTGGCAATGTCAGAAGCCCTCACTCATGCAGGATGGTGGGACACAGCTGCAGTTCTGGGGGGCAGGCTCCCCTTCTGGGCCTGTGATGCTTCACAAAGACAGAACTGGGGCCCCTAGCCCTGGACAATGTCTGCCTTGCACCAGGAGGGCGCCAGCAGCCAGCCACCATCCGGAAACAACAGGCCCTGGATGAGGCACCGTGTGTGGCAAGGTGGCCGGGACACAGCCCTGACTCTGCTCTGACCTGTGCTTGGCTGAGTCCTCGACCAAGGGGAAGGGGCAGCCGTCACGGAGGAGGCGACCTCGGGATGCACTCAACACTTGGACCACCCTGTCTTTCCCTCACTCTGTCCTGGGCATTCCAGGCCCTTCAGCACTGACGTGGGTGGCCGTAAGTGGGAACCTCCCTCGTGGCTGCAGTGGGGTGGGGCGGGCTCGAGCTGCGGGGCTGAGTCCTGACCTGGGGTCTGCCCTCCTTGGGAAATCTCTGAAAGTATTAGCATGAGGGTGATGACATTTTGTTTTTGTTGTTTTGGTTTTCGGAGACAGTCTTGGTGAACACCCTTAAACCCACTATGTGGCCCAGGCCTGCCTTGAGCTTGTGGCCATTCTCCTGCCTCAGCCTCTTTGTGGGGAGAGGGCTAGGCGTAGGGAAGGCCCCGCACTTGCTCCTCCCGAATCTCCCCTGGGGTGGGACAAGGGGGCTGCAATTCTGCCCCAGGGGTCAAGGATGGGTGGCAGAGGGCTCCTGGGGAAGCAGAGGACTTGGGGCTGGACCCCAGGGACAGAGTCATAGGAACTGGTGCTGTGGAGCCAGCCGGCTGTCCACTGTCCTCATTCTGCCTCCTGTTTGCCTTCTCCACAGAGGATGAGAAGGGTGATCAGTGGCCGTCAAGAGGCACCCAGGGTCTTCATGCCAGCTGCAGCCCTGGCCCTTTTCAAATTTATTAATCCGTATTTTTATGTTGAGACAGGGTCTTGCTCAGTTGCCCAGAATGGGCTCTAACTTGGAATCCTCCTGTCTCAGCCTCCCAGAGCCCTGGAACAACAGATGTGTGCTGCTGCGCCTGGCTGCCCTGGCTGCTCCCACTGAGCTGACCCGGTGCAGGCGGCTGATTTGGGGCCACTAGAGCAGGGGCGCAGGGAGGCAGTGGGAGGGCCTGGTCTGGGTCCCCCAGCAGGGGACTTTCTGTCACACACAGAGGTGAGGGGACTTTCCATGGCACCTCGATGGTCCTGGTGGTGTGGTGTGGGGTGGGCTGCGGCATGGTGGGGGCCCTGCACACCAGAGGCCAGGCTCTTGAAGGTGACCCCCAAGCCTGGGTGCTGGCCATACAGGGAGGCATGGGCTCAGCCTGATGGGCCCTGGGGTGCTCGGCCAGCGTCCGTCCAGCCTCTGTCCTGTGCCACCCACTGGCCTACAGCCTCTGGCAGCCTGGTCTGGGCCCAGTGCCGGTGGCGGGCAGTGCACAGAGCAGCCTTTGTCTGCCCCGTGGGGACACAGGGCTCTTTGTGGCACCTGGGAGCTGGGGCGGGGTGTGCAGGAGGCGCCAGGCAGGCTGGGGAGCAGCCGGGTGGGTGTCAGGGTGCCCCAGATGGCAGAGCCACTTGCTGGCCCAGGGCCTTGGGCTCTAGGGCATCGGTCAGCAGGGCGGAGGCATGGTCCTGCAGGGCTGTGAGGGCCCGGCTCCCAGCCCACTGGCCCCGTACCTCGACTCTGGCTCTGCCAGAGGGGAACCCCAAGCAGGGCCAGTGTGGGCTCAGGACCAGGGCTGGTGCAGGGGGCTGCCCGGAAGGCCCAGGCCTGGCTCAGGCTCGTGGTGTCTCTGTCTCCAACTCCTTCTGATCTCCCCCGCATCCCTTCCTTCTCTCCTGCTGTTTTGAGGAGATACTGTTTCTGTATGGAGTCCAGGCTAGCCTGGAACTCACAGTGACCCTCCTGCCTCAGCCACCTGAGTGCTAGGACCACAGGTATATGTCGCCATGCCCAGCTGCTGTGTTGAGTTTCAACCTCACAGTAATCCAGTGAGGTGGGCACTGCTCCCATTATTCCTGTTTTCCAGATAGAAAAATTGAGGACCAGAGAGATAAAGTATCCCAAAGCCACACTCCTGGAAAACATGGAGCCGGGATTTGAACACAGACCCTCTGACTGTTCTCCAAGGGGGAAGGAGCGAGGGTTGTATGTGTGTGTGTGTGTGTGTGTGTGTGTGTAGCAGGGGGGATGGGCGTGTGACCTGTAGTTAGGAAATAGGTGGTTGCTGGAGGGGATGGGAGTGGGGTGGGGTGTGCCCCTGCCTCAGTCCTGGCGCTAATGTGAAGCAGACATCAGAGTGGGTGGTGGGACCTGGGTTGCCTCTGCCACAGGCGTCCTCAGACAGCCTGCTGCTGCTGGACACAGCTCCTGAGCTGTTTCACAGGGCTTCAAACACTGGGGCAGCCAGATAAACTGATGTTCGACTGTAGTTGCAGCCTTAGGGAGGCTGAGGCAGGAGGATCTCCTTGGCTTCAAGACCCACCTGAACCACACAGTAGACCGTGTCCAAAAAAACCAAAGTAAATAAATAATAAATACCTGAACAAACACCAACGGTGTTGTTGGGTAATCCTGAATGCCCTGTGGAGACGCTGGCCACTATAGAAGGGGTCCCTCTCCCAAGGCCAGGGACCTTGGCCCTGGTAGGGGGATGGGTGATGCAGGTGTGTCAAGAGGAGTGGGCGGGGCCGCCCTGAGGTCAGGGGTCACCTTGGTAATTGGGCGGGTCCACACCCAGCCCTCACCCTGCGGCTCAGGCAGACAACAGGTAACTAGGGGTCCCTCCAGTGGCGCCCCTCCAGTGGCTACCTCTGCGCTTCAGCTCTGCACCTTGGGGGGTTGGGATGGCTTTGTCTCCCGAAGCTTAAGCCTTCGAGCTCCAAAGTGGAGGACGAGCGCTCCCCATAGGTGCAGAGACCTCGGCCAGCCTCGTGGTAGCTGAGCAGAAGCCGCTGGAGGGCGCTCGAGGGACAAGGCGCTGCGGGAGCTGGCACCCACCTGGCCGCAGCCTGGGACACAGGAGGCCCCTGGGACGGGCCGCCCACCCCAGCTGGGCTCTGTGTCTCCCCAAGGCCGTCCTGGGAGCTCCGAGGAAAACTGATTTTCTGAGCAGATGGGTGTGCCCTGCTAGCGGGCAGCACAGGGCAGCACCGGGTCCGCCTGCCTCTGCCAGCTGTTCGCGATCAGTCGTCCTTCCAGATTCCCCTCCTCGCTCAACGGCTCCCTCACGGCCTTGTGGCCCTGTGATCGAAGTATGCTGGGAAGGTGAGGCAGGAGCCCAGCACGTTTGAGCTACACCCGGGAAGCTTCAACTTAGTGACTTAGAGATGCCCTGTCTTGAAATTCTTTGAGCCAAGGAGAACATTTTAATGTGCCTCCTCATGAATGTGATAAGTAAAAATTTTAATTTTTATTAACTTTATACTTTTTCATTTTTTCCAAAGTCTTATTATGTAATGTTATTTAATTTTTTTTTTTCTTTTCTTTTTGGAGACAGGGCTTCACTGTGTAGCCGAGGCTGGCCTTAAACTCGTGGCAACCCTCCTGCCTCAGCCTTCCCAGTGCTGGGATGACAGGTGTGCACCACCACACCTGAATGGATTAAGGAGAGTGTGAAGCCAGTCTGGGCTACATAGTGAGACCCTGCCTCAGAAAACAAAAAGAGATTGCGTATTCCATTAGGTGACCCATGAATCCTGTGGATCCTTGGGAAGTGGGGATTCACTATATTTAGGCTGCCTTAGTTTTGGCCACAGCAGCAGGTGCTGGGGGCCCTCCTGGGAGGCCTGGTGCTCAGCCCCAGCTGTGGCTTTGCCTCTCAGTTCCCTGCAGCTGCTGGGACACCCCAGGGACAGCCTTGAGTCTACGTCCCTAGCTCCCTGGGTAGCCTGCTCTGCACTGGCTTCGTGAGTTCACCAGGGGTGACGCCCAAGTTGTCTCTGAGGTCCTGGCTGCTCTCTTTTCTCTGCTCCTCCTGGAGATTTCTGATGCCCGCACCCTCAGAGGGTCACACAGAGGGTCGGCTGCCTCACTGTGCTCCCAGGCCTTCTGGAGAGCGCAGGTGTGGCGGCCACTCTCAGGATTCCCACGGAGATCGAAAAACGGAAGATGCTGCTTGTGGGTTCTCACTCCCAGGGGCGCTCTGAGGTCAGCTCTGGAGAAACCAGCTGTGCAGAAGTGTCTCAAAGCAACCTCAAAGGGATCTGTCTCACGTGGGGGGCACAGACCTCAAATCTCTGCACTCAGGAGGCTGAGGCAGGGGGAACAGGAGTTAGAGGCCAGATTGGATTACACAAGGAGACTCAAAAAGCAAAACAGGGCCGGCGAGATGGTTCAGTGGTCTAAAGCGCCTGCTTAGGAGGGCTCAGGCGACTGCGGGGACTGCAGTTCAATCCCCGGCACCACATGCTGCGCCAGCACCACCACCAGGGCAGGCTGAGCCAGCCACAAAGTGAATAAATAAAGAAACAAACAAACACAACAAGCAAACAAATAAATAATAAATAAATAAAATTAAAAAAAAAAAAAAGCAAAACAGAAAACAAACAAAACGAGATGATGTCCTCTGTGACTCCTTCGGTCCCTCCTTTTTTCTCTCTCCCTCACTCCTCTCTCTCTCCTCTCGATTATATGCTTGAGCAGCTAAGCCCAAAATTGGCCCATCCACAGCAATTAAAAGCTTCCTTTGAAGACCCTGGGGATTTCTCTCTGATCAATCAGAAAACACCGTAGGTGGGAAACAGCTGAAGCCGAGATGCAGCCAGCAGGTCTGCGCTGTTCAGAGGCACTAGGGCGTCATTCAGATGAAGTTGCAGAAGCGCTTTTATTTCCCAACGCTGTGGGTGGGTGCGTGTGCGTGTGCGTGTGTGCGCGTGCGTGCGTGTGTGTGTGTGTGTGTGTCCATGTGTGAGATGCTATTATATTATAAAGGACCAGAACTTCTCACTTGTTTTTAGTGACACTGGGAAGAAGCCACTGTTAACCTCCTTCCTATTGTTGCAGCTCTCAGCTCAGAGGGGCTCAGTGCTTTGTCTGGGGCTGCACAGCCTGGAAGTGGGAGCCAGCTGTTTCTTCACAGGCTGAGGCCTGCACCACCTGTCATATCCCTCCCTCCAATCACCTTTGAGGGGCTGAAACCGGGTGGGTCTAATGCCGCTGCTGTCACTTGTGATAACAGAGTGTTTGTAAGTTGGGTTTCCAGGCCTCAGTGCCAGTGTCTGCAGATTGGACCACAGACCCTGAGGTGGGGACGCCTCCCAGGCCTAGCGTGCCTGGCCCCCAAGGCTGCCTCTGTGCACACAGGGAGCTGGGTGTCCCTGGAGCTGCTGCTGGGCTGGGGACAGCTGAACAGTCCTTCCTAGGAGGAAAGCACTTGCAGAGAGAGACCCTCTGTCTTGGCACTGTTGGGGACCTTCTGGGTGTTTTCCTGGGACCTTCGGTCTTCTATCCAGCCCCGTGGTACTGTCCCCTGCTCTGCTTCCTCTGTGCCGTGAGCTTAGCAGCTTTGCTCCGCCGGCCCTTCCGCCATGATGCTCCTGGCTTGCAGCCAGTCAGTCCAGGACAGAATGCTCTTGAAAACCTGCACTGAGCTGGGGAGATAGCTCAGGGGCACAGGTTCCTGCCTGGCAAGTGCAAGGTCTTGAGTTTGATCCCGGGTTCTGCAAAAAAGCAAAACAAACAAAAAAACCTGCACCAATTTTCCTCTCCTCCTCATGCTGCTCAGTCATAGGGCAGCTGATGGTGCACTTGCTTCAAAGGAGGTGGGTGCCAGAGACTTAGGGGGCCCAGGGAGCTAGGGGAGGACAGCTGCAGAGGGTGTCTTGGGGTGCCACATGGAAGGCCATTGTCCTGCCTTCCAGAACTCACTCATTGTGTGGCTGTGGCTGGTCACAAGGACACAGATGGTTGAGGGGTGGCCCTGCCTTCTGCTCTGTGGCCCCTGGCTTGGCCCACAGCCAGCCCTGTGGCACCCAACCTGGCCCAGGGTGACTCTGCACCATTCTCCCAGGAAGCTGGAAATGTCTGGGGACACTGTTGGCCATTGCTGATAAAAGGATGCACTGGCATCCGGGGACAGAAAGCAAGACACTGCCGAGTACCCTCCTACGCCCCAGACAGTGTCTGAGGGAAAGAAGGACCTGGTCCACGGTACTGGTGGTGCCGGGTGTGGCGGGCGGGGTAGACTCTCGACCTGCTGCCCAGAGGCTAAGCCAGCCCTGCCTGTTCTCCTCAGCTATCTCCCCTTAGAGTTGGGAGAAACCACTCAGTAATTGCAGCATTGTTGACTCATTATTTTTGTTTTGCTTTCTCTTTTGTTTTTCAAGACAGGATCTTGCTATGTAGTCCATGTCCATGTTGGTCTTGAACTTGCTATGTGGCCCCTGCTATCCTTGAACTCACTGTGATCCTCCCGCCTCAGCCTCCCCAGTGCTGGGATTACAAGTGTAAGCTAGCAACCTGAGTTGCTGTTTTTTAATTTTTTTTCTATATTTAGGACAGGGTGTATAGGGTCTACAATCTACTATGTAGATTGGACTTGTAGCGATTCTCCTGTTTTCAGCAACCCAAGTGCTGGGATTACAGGCACGTGCCATCACATCCAGTCTTAATCGCCCTCTCAGGGGGCTCTGTGGGTAGGGCTAGCACAACATGCTGGGGATCAAACTCTGGCTGCTGTGCTTTGCCTAAGCAGGCACTTTAGTCCACTGAGCTATAGGCCAGCCCTGTTATTCTTTGTAAGAGATATTTCCCCCCCAATACAGAGAGTTGAACCCAGGGCTTTCACAAATACTTTTAAAGATTTTATTTATTTATTTATTTTTGTGGTACCAGGGATCAAACTCAGGACCTTACACTTGCCAAGCAAGCACTTATTCCACTGAGCCATCTCCCTGGTAATTTATTGGTTTTTTGGAGACAGGGCCTCACTTTGTAGAGTTGCACACCACTGCACCCACCCGTTACTCTCTCTGTTCTTTTTTTAATGTGCTCAGTTAGAATCCCACACTGACCACTCCAGAGGCTGCACAAGGACACGCAAGTCCCTGTGTGTCCTGGTGCCCTGGCCTGGCGCGCTCTAGGGAAGCACCATTGTCTCTCTGCTATGCTTGGGGCCAGACTCCAAGATCTCAGCATGAGGGACACCTGGATAGGGCAGAGCTTTACAGTGGCTTTGCCCTGTCCCTTGGGCAGTGTCTAGCGGTGTCCCCATCCATTCCCCACCCGATGCTACCAGCACCTCGCAGTTGTGACAGCCAAAACCGACTCCAGACCTGGACAGTGTCCCCCAGGGAGGGCCCCAGTTGAGAAGCCCCCATCCAGGGCCACCCTTTGCAGTCACATGCCGATGAAAATTCATCTTTGCACAAGCACAGAGGCTGTACTGTGAATACTACACAGAATCTGGCTCTTTGTGTTGTAAACTGAACACAATTTATATTGTGTCCTCAGATTCTCCAGGGTACACGTCGTAGCACCCCAACAGGAATGTGGGGTGCAAGTGGTCTTTTCCCCAGTTTCATCACTGGATTTGGTTCCTGAGCCCTATACCAGGTAGGGATGGACTCAGGTGTCCTGAAGCC
>PVKN010016990.1:0-17579 GCA_004027915.1 Capromys pilorides | reverse complement strand
TCCTGCTCCTCCTCCTCCTTCAGTGCTGATGAGAGGGGCGGTGCTTGCCTGGCAGAGTCCTCGGGTGGGTGCCAGGTCCTGACTTGAGCTCCCCGCCGGTCACGCTGCGCTGCTCTTAGGGCGTTGTGGCTTCTGGGTTGAGGACTGGGAGCTTTCCACGTCTTCCTTACTGGCGCACACTGGTAATGCAGATGGGTGGGTTACGCTTCGGCCCGCTCGCATGACCCCTCAACACAGTCACTTCACGGTCATGCAGTCACTTCCCACCCGGCACCTCTTTGCCCCGCCCGCCCCTCTAGTCCTACATTTTTCTTTCTGGAGGTTTGAATGTGTATGTAATAAATTTTAATCCTATCCATGCACCCCATTCCCTGCCAGTATATAACCTTACACCCCTCCCTACCCCTTAGTCCCTTCCTCTCATCTGGTAGCAGTCTCCCTACTCCTTTTTAAAAATTGTCTTTTAAAGTTCCATATATTAAGGAGACCAAGTGATAGTTGTCACTGGGTCAGGCTCATCTCGGTCATTGGGAGCACCCCCAGCTGCCTCTGCTTTCCTGCAGGTGGCAAAATCCCGTTCCTTGTGGCCAAATAACAGTCAGCTGCACCCTGGGCCCACGCTTTCTGGACCAGTCGTCTGTTGCTGGCACCTAGGCTGGCCCCGAGGCTTGGCTGTTGTCATTGGTGGTATGGCAAGCTGGATTGCAGGGTTACACACAATTTTTCTTAATTAATTTATTTTTTTTATGTTCTGGCCGGCTCAGCCTACCCTGGGGGTGGGGCTGCCCCAGTATGTGGTGCCGGGAAAAGAACCATGGTCCCTGCGATTGCCTAAACTCACCTAAGCAGGTGCTCTAGACTGCTGAGCCATGTCGCCAGCCCCCTACATTTTATTTTCATGAATTTTAATTACGTCTTTTTGTGGTGGGATTACTTTGCTCTCCTTTCTCAAAGTTGAGCAAGATGCAGAATTCCCTTCTTTTCTGTATTTCTTTCTTTCTTTTTTTCTTTAAGGACTGGGGATTGAACTCAGGCCCTTGTGCTTGCCAGACAAGCACTTATTCTACTGAGCTATTTCCCCAGCCGCCTTTTTCTGTATTTCTTGTTTGGTATGAAGGTGGTCAGGGCTTTGTAATTACAGCCATAGTCCTGGTTTTCATGCAGAAGGGCTTTATTTTTGAAAGTATGGCTTAGCTTTCCTACATTAGAGAATTGTTTAGGAGGGTTCAAAACCTTCCCAGTCATGGACACTTTCTCATTACTATTTCAAGTTTTATTAGTTTTCTCGTTTCAATACAAGATATGGAGAATGTAGGTATGCGCCGTCTCTGAAGGTTTGAAATTTTCACTGTGTGGATAATTGTTCAACTAGTGCTTGAAAATAATGTGTATTTTTAATGTAAAGTTACACATTCAAATATATATTTGGTAAAACATTAATTTTTTAAAAAATGTGTTTAGTACAGGGTCTCACTGTGCAGCTCAGACTCAGAGTGATCCCGTTTTCGGCCTCCAGGGTGCTGTGATTACAGGCGTGCTCCACCGCGCTGGGTGGTGGTGGCCGGCTCAGCACACCTGGGGGCCGAGGCCAGTGAGGCATGCGGTACCAGGGATCGAACCCTGTTCCCTGTACTTGCCTAAGGAGGCACTTAGTCCACTGAGCTATCTCTCGCTGGCCCTGGTTTTTGCTTTCTATATTTTGGCACTGTGTTATTCAGCCCATGACAGATATAGGCGATACATTTGAACTAATAGACAATACACGTAATTATGCTGTGTCCGCTCACTGTCCCTGATGCCCCTGTCCCGGCTCCCCTCTCTCCAGGCTCCCAGCAGGTGCCATGGTTGGGGTCTAGTTGTCCCCCTAAAACCTCATGCAGTCCTGGGGCAGGCTTCTAGACTTTCATTAATCATTTAAGTGATTAATTCATGATCCAGTGCTAGGATTGGGGCGGGGGGTGTGCTGCTGGGATTGCGGGTGTGCGTGCTACCCCTGGCCTGTGGCAGATGGCCTGAATGCAGTTTGGGGGAGACAGACCCACTCTCTGTCGCCCCTGCTGCCACTGCTCCTCCCTTTTGCCCTTGCTGTTTTGCTGCCTTCCACCGCCATGAACTGCTGCCGTCTGCCTTGGGGCCAGCTGAGTATGGACCGAAACCTCCACATACTGTGAACTAAAGAAAGCTTTCCTTCCTTCGTTTTGGGCGTCAGGTACTTTGTGCTAGCAATGAGAGAAGGGCAACTGAGACAGCAGGGCGATGGCCCAGGACCTGTCCTCACCAGAAGCAGAGGGACTCGCCCTTCCTTCCTGCTGTGCTGGGATCCACCACCTACACACACATCTCCCTTTCTTGTATCATGACACAGACGCGGTGATCCAAATCTAACAGTGTCCAATATTTATGACAGTGAAAGTCACACTGCCGCGAAGCCTCGTCCAACTCACCTGCTTTGCTCCGAGCACACTCACCCTGCCATTCCCACCGTGCTCTGCAGCAGTTCTGGGTCCCTTCTTCCTGAGTGTCTTTCCGAGGTATGATCAAAAATACGGTGATGGCTGTTGTCGAGCACTACCCAATGGAAAGGCAGGGCTGCAGAAATGTGACGCTGTCTCCTCAGCCACCGGATCTGGTGCCTTCCACACCTGGCCTGTGTCCCTCACGCACGATGACCGTAAAAGGGAAGCACTTTCAATCAGTTCAGAACACCGAGATAGCCACAGCAGGGAAACTGAGGACATGAATGAGGACCACAGAACTGCTTGGGCCGTGGCAAGGACGACAGCAGAAGTGTGTGTGAGCCGGAAGAGGATCTGCCGATGCTGTTAAGGGCAGCGTGTCTTTTACTGTCACAATCTTTGAAATGTAAACGCTCGCCATGTTTTTGGGCACACTATATACTTTCTGGGTTGGATGGGCCGTGTCCTCCAGCTGCTTCTCAAATTAGCTTTTTCTAATAGGAGCCTTTTATTTCATTTCTTTTCCTTTTTTTACAAGCAGAACATGTTTATTTTGGAAAAGAAAGCTCCTGCCCAAGAGCCGGCCAGGACGAGTTTGTTTTTCCTTTCCAGCGGCCCAGGTGTGCAGGATTCCATTCCTGGTGGGCAGCTGGTGCGTTACATCTTCATTGTTTTTCAGACTTCCTCCTCGCCCCTCCCTGCCCCTCCCTGCTCCTCTCTCCAGCTCAGCATCTACTTTGCAAATTAGAAAGATGGCTCAACAGCCCACCGGCCTTAGCGGCAGGGCGAGTCCTGGGCCACGTCCACAGAACCAGCTGCAGGGCCTCCCTGGTGCCCCGGGACTCCAGTGAGGACCAGCGCAGCCTCTCGCAGGAGGGCAGAGGCTGAAGCCCGGGCAGCGGCCGGGGGCGGCAGGAAGGGTGACCAGGGCGACCATGCTGAGCAGCCTTCAGGTCCCCTGCAGCAGGCGTGTGTTTACCCAGTTCCCCCGTTTGTGGTATAGCCGTGGACTCTCACCTATGCCTGGTATTTTGCAGTCCAAAGAGTCTGTACCTGACCCTCTCTCAAGAATGTTCCTCGCCAGATATAGTGGCACCCACCTGTCATCCTAGCGCTTGGGAGGCTGAGGCAGGAAGATCCCCTCGAGTTGGGGCTCGGGCTAGACACACCATTGGCTCACCTGGGCAGGTGCGGGAGGAGCCAGCGCTTCTCCTGCGAGTTCCACTCAAGCCCTCCTGTTGAGGCCACGGTTCTAGGGGGCTCCAGCTTGAGACTTGAGGGTCCCCAGCATGCCTGTCACATCGGTCTTCCTGAGGTGCACTCAGCTGACTGCTGCGTGGCCGGCTCCTCCACACGCCTTCCTCGCACTCCCACACACGGCTCTGGTTCTGGAAAGAAGCCGAGTTTACTGTCTGTCCCCATCCACCCTTTCCCCGGCTGCTGGCCCTCCAAGCTCCTCCATCTTACTTTCCACAGCTCGGCCGCCCACATTTCTTGTTGGGGACAACCCAGAAGCTATCCGGAAGCCCTGGGTGCCCTGAGGGAGCCCAGAAACTCGGTCTTCCCAGGAGGCGGAATGAAACTGAATTTGAGATTTTTTTTCCTTCAATCAGGGTGTCTTCCCTACTATTTTTGCCCTTCTTGTGTCATCCTACACCACACCCTGCCTCCCTTTGGTTTCCATCCCTTCTTTCTGGAGTGCGTTTTCCTCGCGGCTGTTCCTGCCTTTTCCCCTCCACCCCACCCCTGCCATCACCTAAGGATGCCAGCGTCCAGCCCTGCCGCTCTCTGCAGCCCGCCGCAGCCCAGCGTGCATTCCTCAGTGGTGCTGCTCTGAAGTGTACGGGAATGATGCATTGATCCCTCAGGTAGAAGCCCGCCCCGTCCGTCCGTCCGTCCGTCCGTCCGCGCTCCGTTCTGAGGCTGGGGCAGCAGGAACGCAGTCATGCCCGCCTTCTGCTGGCCAGTCTGTCACACACGGATCGTCGTCTTCCCTCTGCACAGCTTAGGCTTCTCTACCCAGAAATACCGCCGCTGGCAGGCGCTCGCCTTCGGCGGTGATGGCCGCGCTCACCAAGTTTTCCCTCTCTCCCGAGCCCGACTGCGGTTTCCACACCAGTTGTGTGCGTAACTCAAGCTTGCTGTTGGTTAATTTTCACGGATCCTTCATTTGGATGCAGGATGTCTCCGAGTCACCTTCCATGGGGCCCTCAGGTGCCAACCACGCGTGGCTCTGCTTATCCAGGCCGAGCTTCTGTTACTTCACTGGCAGACAGCACCTGGCAGAGGAAGCTTTGATCACAACCTGCACGTGTGCACACACACACACATGCACACGCACACTCACGTGCACGCACCTGGCATCCCAGATCATTTCTGCAGTTTCTCACATCTTCTGGAGCTTGACACCAGGGCGAAGGTGCTTCCTTTGTCTGGTTGTTCATAGGATTCTCTGTCTCTCTCTCTCTCTCTCTCTCTCTCTCTCTACCATACATATCTCAGCCATAGTCTTGGCTCTCTCTATTTTTATATTTTTGCAGTTTGCATTGGACCTCATGAGTCTTTTCCCCCATGGCGTTCGGGGAGACGTCTCTTCTTATAGCTGTGTGCATACTTCTCCAGTCCATTTGTTGGACATCCTCTTCAGGAAAAGCAATTTTGTGTGTACTGGGTGTTTAGCATGTAGTTCACAATTATGGTTTTTTGTTTTGTTTTGTTTTTTTCTAGTAGATTTTGTTCTGTCCTTTTCTATTTTTTTTTAAAGTCTGTCCTTCGTCAACAGATTATTTTACTGTCTTCATTGCTTTTGCTTCTAGTTTCTATTTTTATGCTGTTTTTATTTTCCCCTTGGGTCTTTTCCTTAAACTTGGCCAGATTTTTGTCATGTCCTTTTTTTAAAAAATCCCATCTGTGTTTCTTTGATTTATTCCATCAGAAAGCCTGTTCTCTCTTAATTAATTAGTTATGCGCAGCCTCAGGGCCCAGCCAGGGCCTCAAGCACACCAGCCAAGCCCTCTACCACCGAGCTCCGCCCTCCACCCAAATCTTTAAACTACGATGACAATATTCAGTTTTCATCTAAAGTACTCTTAAACTTCTTAGAGTAATTCTTTTTGTCCCCTGATCTTCCCCTTCCTTCTTAAGTTTTTTTAAAATTTTTTTAAATTTTATTTTAAATGTATTTAACACATGGGCCTCACTACACAGATTGGACTCACCGTGATCCTCCTGTTTTCAGCCTCCCAAGTGCTGGGATTACAGGCGTGCGCCACCACACCTAGTCTCAACCCCCTCTCAGCGTGCCCCAGGGGCAGGGCTGGATGGCATACCGGGGCCCTTACCTTTTTAGATAACATCTCTATCCAAGGTAGGTATGTTCTGCGAGGCCTTTGGACCTACTGTGTCTCAGCATACTGAGTTGTTCTCCTGGAGACCTGCACCTGCTGTAAGAAATGACTGTGGCCCTGGTGGCCTCACACGGCCCACAGTCTCACCGTGCTGTGGGCCCACGTGCTGTGGGCCCACGTGCTGTGGGGCCGTGCCCTGCCGGAGGTTCTCATTCCTGCCTTTTTTTACTGTCTAGAGGCAGCTGCCTCCCTGCGCTGTGGCTCCTCCTCCGTCTTCACGCCAGTGAGATCGCAAGGCCCAGGGCTTCCTTCTTTTTTTTTTTTTTTTTAATATATATATTATGCCGGCTCAGCCTGCCCTGGGGATAGGGCTGGCGCAGCTTGCTGGGGATCGAACCATGGTCCCTGCGGTTGCCTAAGCTTGCCTAAGCAAGCACTAGACGGCTGAGCCGTCTCGCCAGCCCCCAGGGCTTCCTTCTACACTGCAGTCATCTTCTCCTGCTCAGCGCTGGGAAGCTTAGATTTTTGGGGCACCTGTGACTAGATCAGACCACCCAGACGACCTGGCATAATATCGCCATACCCAAGGCTGCCCCCCAATCTTCCCTGCAGAGCCCCTCCTGTCATGTCCAACTCCCCGTGACTGACTTGTGGGGCCCGGGAGGGTCCCCCCCTTGGCAGCGGTGCTTGAAGGCCTGTATTCTGCCTTCCACTGTGGGATTCTCCTCAGCTTGGCAGGAAGTGCCTAGCACTAGTGGGGAGAGAGGGCTCCTCAGTGGAAGGGACCAGGGATCCGCCTAAGCTCCTGCGGCTCCCTCGCCCTGCAGAGGTGCTGCCAGGGCCTGTTTCACCCCAGTCTTTCCTACAGCCATGACAGACTCGGCAGCAGGCACCCAGGGCAGTGCCAGCCCCTTGTCTCCCTGAGACTGAAGTCACTGGGAACATGCAGAGTGGTTCCTTTATTTATTTATTTTTTCATATATTGTGGCCGGCTCAGCCTACCCTGGGGGTGGGGCTGGCCCAGCATGTGGTGCCAGGGATTGAACCGCAGTCCATTAGGTTGCCTAAGCTTGCCTAAGCAGGCGCTTTAGACCTCTGAGCCATCTTGCCAGCCCCCAGAGTAGTCCCTTTAGAGAAGGCAGTATCAGGTGTCACTGCCCTCAGAGGTGGGGGACCCAGGGTTGGCTTCTGGTCCTGGGAGGACACAGAGGTTTACAGCACGCAGGAAAGCCAGCTTCAGGCACTGGCTTGACTGAGGGCAGGGTTGCAAGTAACTATGGCTCCACCCACCCACAGAATAAAGACCACTTGCCGATAACTTAGTAAATAGTGCTGGTGGGATGTATTTGGCCACAGAGCAGAGGACAGGCAGGAAATTTTAAAGAGATGTTTGTTTCCAGTGGCAATGTCATGGCGCTGCTGTTGTCCTGCTGCTGGGCTCCCCTCTCCCTTCCGGTTTCTGTCACTTCCACCCCAGCACCTCAGCCTTCAGTGGAACATCCTGATGATTATCTCAGAAGGAAATGCCAGCTATAAACCTTCAGGTCCCCGTTCAGGGTAAGCAAGAGAACTATCTATGGCGACCCTGCCCAGCACTGGGGTGACAATCAGGACCGTAAATCGGTCTTTGCTCATGATGTCAATTATAAAACACCCCTGCCGCCGTGTCACTGGCTTGCCATCTGAAGAAATAGTGACAGAATTATAGCCTCAAAATCAATCTGGGGATGGGAACAAAAAATCTACAATTCACATACGAAAACCATCTCCAAAGGCCCTTTTTTAGGAGCGTTCGGTGAAATTAGATTAAAATAAATTTACATATATATCAATTTTATTATTAAAATATATTCGCACTAGTAAATAGAATTGTTGGGGAAGGGTAAGCTACTCTTGTGTTAGACACCAAAATAGACCTCTTTGGCTTATCAGAAAACAAAGTTACTGTCTCCTTGCCAATGTAAATCTCTCCTTAGAGCTAATAAATGCGGAGTGTTCACGCGCAGGGCCGTGTCAGGCTCCTTCCTCATAAACCCGCGCCCGCCGCGTAACGCTAAGTTATATTCTGTGCAGCCGCATCAATCTCCCAATGCCAGCAACAGACGGCGAGGAAAACACAGCCAGTAATTGCTGTGTGTCGAAAGGAAGGGAGAAAAAGTTATTTGCGAACAAACAAGAGGGGCTATAGAGTTTGTTAGAATGCAGTGACCATGGTGAAAAGCAAAAAAAGAGAGAGAGAGAGAAAGAAAAGAACAGAAAGACGGATGCAAAGAGAGAACTGGCCCAGGCTGCACGCAGCAACCTGCCCTGTGCCTGGCTAGGAAATAATTCATTTCCTGTGGCAAGTTCGCAGCGCGGTATTTTCTTTTAAAATTAATGTTTACTACAGAGGGGCAGGATCAGATTCTGACTGATGCCGGCGCTTTGTGGCATAGACAGCGCGGGGTCTCCATCTCCTTCCCCTCCGGTGGAGGGAGCAGCTTCGATCCTCCCCCTCCTCCTAAGACCCCCCCATCTCCTCAAGTCCTGAAGGGGTCGGTGGGTTGGTGGTGGTGGCGGCGGCGCTTACAGAACAGCAACAGGGGTCTTATGAGCGTGTTCTTCAGCCCCCGTCTCTGGGAGGACCTCGGGAACCCCCAGGAGAGGCGTTTCCCACAAGCTCCTGAGTCCCAGAATGCAGTCTAGGTTTCTCTGCAGGGGTGTGGGGAGGTTTGGATTTGTGCTTATTATTATTATTATGGTGTGAATGGAGGCTTGATCACACGTGGGCTTCCTGGGGACCCCGGAAGGCTTGATGACCGTGGCAAGGCGGGCCTGGGCTCTGGATGGCGGCTGCCGGGCAGTTAGGTCACAGCAGCCATCACCTCAGGGAACCGGAGAGGATGGGCGCGGAGGTGAGCGTGCTCCCCACACTCAGGGTCCCCTCTATACAGGCGCTCCGTGGCCTTCTTGTCAGCTTCCCTGGGCCAGGCCCCTGGTGGCTCCACACAGAACATGGGGAGGGGGGCTGGCAGGGGTGCTTGGGTGCCTGGCTCACCTTTCTCTCCCCTGGCGATTGCCTTTGGTCTCCCTTTCCCTCGTCTTCCTTTTATTCTATGTCATGTGCAGTCCAGCAAGGACGCCTCTCTCCTGTGCCTGGCCCTTCTCCTACCCTTTCCTGGAAAGCAGGAGGGGGGGCGATACTGTCCATCTTTGAGGAACCCACGATCTTTGATCCGGGTCACCGGGCTGCCGCGCAGTTTCTTGGAGGGAAAAGGCCACAGTGGGACCCAGCCCGGATTCTGCTCTGGGCGCTGTCACGCCTGCCTGCTGCCGGCTTAAAAAGGCTACACTCAGCTTCGGTTTCCTAATTTGTCAAAGACGGGGACAATCGGGACTGGGGACTCCAGCACCGTTCTGGGGAGGAGGGGACCCTGTACACTCACAGAGTTTGTCGTTGGACGGAGCCTGCAGTGTGGTGGCTGCTGGGAGTGGGAAGGGGCCTAGTGGGGGTCCCCGAAGGCTCCTGCGGGGCTAAATGCTCAGATGTGCGGGTCACTGTGCATGTTCTCCTGTTCCCATGGAGCGTCACACACGCATGGCTTCCAGCGAGCTGCGCCACAGGGCCTTGTGCATGTCAGCAGGGCATCACGGCACAAGGCGGCAGAGGTGACACCTGCTTATCCTGGCTGCTACTTGTAGCTTGTTTCCATGTTAAAACTTTAACACTACTAACTGCAAAGGGCTGCTGACCCTTAGCTATGCAAGACCTCCCAAAGACTCCCTGGGCTGGAACTGGGCAGGCACTGTGGGTCCCCCGGCAGCCCACGGGCAGGAGGACAACTCTGAAACTATGGGAGACACACCTGTGATTTAGAGCGCCTTGGATTCCCCAACACACTTGAAGGGTGTCATTGGGGCATTCCTCATGTTCTCGCCCGGTTGAACCACCCTCTGGAACAGTCACAGGGCACCACAGAGGCTCCGAGCCGCCTGGCATGCAGACCAAGGAACAAGAGCCCTGTTGTGAGCACATTAATGATGTGGAGAAAATTACTCTGCTAAGTGCTGGTTGGGTTTCTTGGCTCCAATATGTTAAATTTTAAGCACCGTGATATTGTAGCACATTGTGAAATCAAAAACTAAATTGGGGTATTGTTTATATGCCACAGTGCTCTAATTTGATTTGAAAAAGCTTGTTTTTTCATTCCATATGACAATTTCTTTCGGGAACAACACAGAAAAGCCTTCAGATAACGGCTTTGCTAGTCCTAATTGCTCCAAAGTGAGAAAGATGTAGAATCCAGGCTCGGTGACGCACACCTGTGATCCCAGCACTCAGGAGGCTGAGGCAGGAGGGTCACTGTGAGTTCCAGGCCAGCCTGGGCTACATGGTGAGTTCAAGGCCAGCCTGAACACTGAGACCCAGTCTCCAGAAACAAAAGTTAAAATGTAAGAAAACAAAGTGAAAGGATCTTTTAATTTCTTCAGTAGACAGCAGTGGGAGCAAAGAAGAATCAAAATGGAAAACAGAGAGGGTTTTCTCATGTGCAATTCCTCTCTCTGTCTCACCCTCTCTCTCTCTCTCTCTCTCTCTCTCATTACCACTGGGCCCTTCCAGGAAGTGCCCGAGTTTCTGCAGCTGATCCTTCTGTGGATTAGGGATAATAAACAGCCCATTAATGGAGGCCTGAACTAGGAAATGGAGTTGGAATCAGCAGCAAAATTCAGCGGCTGGCGGAGGTTAATAACTCCATTACTGCAGCTCTGGGCCTGAGCCGCCGGCGAGCAGGGTGTTAGCCTTATCTTACTCCTCATTAATTGAGCTAATAGAACCTGAGCGACCCTGGCGTCTGCGGCCATCAGGGAGTTTGCCAGACATGGGCTGGAATACATCACGGGCTGCGCCCCGCAGCGTCTTGCATTTTGGGAGGAAGCGCTTTCAGGAGGCCCACTGAGCCACGGCCTGTCCTGAGAGCAGAGCTCTATGGTGGGGACTCCCGAGTCGTTGGCTTTTGTCAGGTGGACTGTGATGACTGGAACGCTGATGTCCAGCCTGGGCTGGGGACCTCAGCTTCGGAGTGAATGGCTTTGGGGGAAATGGCCTGGATCCAAGTGCCTGGGGTGGCTGTGAAAGCGGAGCTGGGCGTGTGTTCGGGTCATGCCCCTTCTGGGGTCCTCTTTCTCGTGGCCCTCAGCAGCTCTCTCTGGCACCCCAGCCTGCCTCCTGCTGGAGATTCCAGAAGTTCATAGCTGGATTCTGATGATCCTGCTTTGTGGCTTTCCTGGTGGGCTGTGCTCCATAACCTGTCTAAGCCCCCTTTTCCTCAGCCGTGCATGGGGTCCCAGCCCCTAGCCCCTCCTGTACCATTGTCTGGCTGGATGTGTGTGTGTGTGTGTACTGGGGAGATGTGAGGGCAGGCTTCATGGGCTGCAAACGCTCTGTGTCCTGATGCTGGGTGATGGCCCACGACAGAGCCAGAGGTCCCACGGGGGCTGGGCTCCTTGGCTGCTGCAGGAGGCGGTGGGGTGGGGGACACAGTGCCATCGGAGCTGCTTCTCACTGTGCCTCTGTTTTCTCAACCCAAAAGCAGGGACATTAGCAGCTAGGACATCAGAGAAGTGTAAGGGTGACAAGGAGTGGGAAGATTGGCCCCAGCAGCTGACATAAACAGGGCTCTTGCTGCCAGCACGATAGATGTTTGTCCCCAATGTCTGGGAACTCCGTGCCACTGTGGAGTTCCTGAAAAACCAGGCCAGACTGATGCCTCCCCAGACGTTGACGTCCCAAGGTTCTGCAGGTGGCAGGCACCTGGGTGGTCTGATTCCCTTGGGGCTGATCTTGAGCCATGACAAGAGATAGGGCAGCGCCTATTTGCCTGGTGACCTGAGGGGCCAAGAGGCAGAGCCCTGGCACAGCCGGAGAGACTGACAGTCACCCCGCTGGAGCAGCCTCACACACAGGCGATGCAGGATCCCTGTAGACCAAGCTTTTAGAAATGTGTATTTTTTGTTCTGTCCTTTGGTGTTTGATAAGATATAGAGACACTTTTGACAGCAGACCCAACACAGTGACACACAGTTGAGAGGACCTCGGCTGGCAGGGGGCAGGGGACTGGGTGTGTGGGGCTGCCTGTGGACTAACATCATGACCTTTGGGCTCTAGGGCCTTGGGGCTGTGGCCTGGAGGAGCCAGGAAGGCAGATGTCAGGGTGGGGGCTTCCCAAGCCAGTTGGAAGAGGAATCCACTTTTGGCCATAACTTCAAAACTAGGTCTGGAGTCCTTGTCACAGGGTGCCCTGCTGCCCTGTCCTGGGTGGGAAGGAATGAGAAGGAGCCGGCTGTTCTACCTGCATCCTTGGTCTTGCCAAGCCTGGGTCCAGGCAAGCTTTAGGAGAGACGAGAGGTCAGCCCGGAGGTGTCCATCCTGTTGGGCTGCTGTCCCCCACAGAGGGCGCACCTGCCTCTCTCTGAGCTCCACCACCTTGCATCCTGGGGCTGCTCGAGTCATCCCCCGCTCCACCTCCCTGAGCAGGGGGGCTATCTCCCTGGGCTGCAGACTCGGCAACAGCACCATGACAGGCGGCATGTTCCCTGATAGTCGGGCCAGCAGCAGGTCCCCACTCCCTCAGCTCTCTTGTGGTGAGAAGTGCAACTGGGTCACCTGGTCAGGAGTTTCGGAGGAAGGGACCCCGAGGGCCTGGAGCCCTAGGTCTTGGCCAGGCATGGTGGTGAGGAGCCAGCCACCCACAGCTCCCAGCATTGTAGCATTTTAATCTTTCAGTAAACAAGAACTGGAGTGGAAAAATGAACGTGTGCCTGTTATTTTCCTGCCTAGGGACTGTTGACATTTTGCCTTTTATTTCCAATGTTTGTGTAAGAAAAAGTCTGGTGAGTATGATTTTGAGCAAACGCAGAAGGTTGCACCGCTTTTTTCCTAGGTTAAAACTTAGTTTACGGCAGTGTGTTACTAGGTTTGTTGTCTGTCGCAGAGAGCAGAAGAGCAATTACTTTTGAAGCAAGGACATCAAAAATATCCACTGCCTTTGTGCTGTCTGCCTGCAGGCGCGAGGATGGTTCTGAGTCTCAGAGACAGATGCCTGGGCCCCTGGGCTGCAGCTCTGTGGTCCCCAAAGGGTGGCTGAGATGGGAGGGGGACACCCAAGGTGCCTGGGCAGGCGCAGGTCGGGCACGAAGCTCGTAAGGAGGGGTCTGCCTGGTAGTCCCCCAGGCAATTGTGTTATCTAAGAATGATCTCCGGTAATGGGTTGAAATTCAGTTTCTTTGTTTGCCATTTGCATTTTCCTCTGAGCGCTTTCAGAGCCTGCCAGGCCCACCTGTAGGCTGGCCTGAGTTTCTGGCATCTCTAGGAGGTCCAGGGAAGCCCCACGGCGTCCCTCTGCCAGTCAGTCCCATACTCTTTTCATGCCACTTGGGGTCCAGGTGCCCCTTAGAGAGAAAGGGAAGACTTCTCGGGTTCCTGGCCTAGTGTTGAATGGCCTTCACAGCCAGAAATCCCCCTTTCTGCTCAACCTCCTCCTCGCCTCACCCCTGTAAGGCTGACGGCTCATCTCAATTTCTCCAACACTCTGCGGACTCCAGGCTCTCATCCGGGGCCTCACAGGCTGAATCCAAGCAGAATGGGTCGGCTGGAGCCAGTGGCAAGTTAAGACATCAGCAAAGATAAACAGGGCGGAACTCGGAGCGGCAAGGCAATCTTCCGCGCAGGTGGAGACTGACAGGCGACCTTTAGCAGAATGGAGCCCGGGGTGGTTGGCATTTGAGTCTGATGGAGATGCCCTCACTTTTGGCCAGAGCTTCTCCAGACCGACGGTTAACTTAAATTCATTTCCCGCAGACAGGCGAGACTGTGGAAGCCTCTGCGACGACTTGGGGAAATCGTGTTTGTTTTTCTTTACCCAGAGGAGACTCAGGGAGACGTCAGAGTGGACTTTAATTTCCATCTTCCTCGGAGGCATAAATAAAGCGCTGAACTGGTGAACCTGGCCGCGAGCGCTGCGCGCTCAGCCTCCTGCCCGATGCAGGCAGCGCCTGCCTAAATATCACTGAAATTATTTAACATAAAATAACTTCAGGAAAGTCCTCCACTTATACAAATGCAGTTTTACTTTTAAGAGAAACTCCGGGCGCTGGCTGCCTCCCTGCTGGCGCAGAGCCGTCTGTGGACTCAGCCCTTCTTCCTGGGGGATCAGAGCCAGAGTCGCACCCAGGCGGGGCTTCCACCTGGGGCTCCTTCCTTTGCTCTCCCTGGCCCCGAGCAGGGGCCACGTGCAGGGTACTTGCCAGGCCAAGAGCTGCGTCCACGGACCAGAGAGTCTCGCCAAGCAGGAGAGCTGGGCTGGGAAGCCTGAGTTTGCTCCTGCCCTGCCTCCACGCTCGCCCCACCCCTACCCCCACACCCACCCCCATCCCCATCTCCATGACCACCCCCACCACATTCCCCCGGCCCTAAACCTGCTACTTCCTGTTTCCAAAACGCGCCTTCCACCCTGGGTGCTCCATCGTTCAGAACTTCCAGTTTGCATCAAAATGTGAGTTTTCTGCAAGGCCTGGCTCCAAGGCCGCCCCTTCCAGAAGCCTCTCCTCAGGCTCTGCATCCACAGCATGTCACACACTGTCCTGGGACAGCCAGGCGGAGGTCCTGGCTGTGCTGCAACAGATCAAGATGCCGAGCCCGTTTCCTCCTGTGTAAGCGGGTGGCGGTGACGACTGTTCGAACCCCAGGCGTGCTTACCCAGTGCTCACTTCACACGCGCACTGCTTGAGCTCCGAGGGCACCCACGAACACACCTGGCTGTCACGCAGCTTAGAACTGGGCTGGGCAAACAAGGCTGCCAACAGCCAGCCGGCTGGGAGGAGCAAGCGATCAGGCCTCGCTGGGGCTTCAGGGGCAGGGCTGGCAGGGACCGTGTGTACCAACTGGACCCTGGCATCGGAGACCGAGGCAGCCAGGGGACTCGACTGAGGAAGTCGGTGAGCGGTCGTCTGCTCAACTGGAAGCCGCGGAGCGGAGCGGGAGTGGCTTCCGGCCAGGTTTAGAGATGTGTTTGGGGTGCCGGATACAAACCCGTCAGTCAGCTCGGGCTCCCTCTGGCACAGACTGGAGCTTAGGCAACAGACATTAATGTCCGCGTGGTTCAGGAGACAGGAAAGCCACACTGGGTCAGTCTCCCTGGAGGCCTGGCTGCTGGATGTGCACGTGCCGCCTTCTCCCTGTGTCCTCGCCTGGCCACCCCCTTGCGCCTGTGTCCCCGGTGTCCCCTTCTAGTGTGAGCGCACTGGACAGGTCGGAGGAGGGCCTCATAGCCGCCTCATTTCTATTCCGCGCGCTCTCTCCAGCTCTCTCCCACCTACAGCGCCCTCTGCAGTTCTGGGCTGGGCCTTCCGCCTGCCATTGTGGAGGGCAGCAGGCTCCGGGTCTGTAGTTGCGGGAGAAAACTTGGGGGTCACCAGAGTCATTAAAAAGTGAGTGTCGCCTACTGAACTGGAGAAGGCAGCTCCTGGGAGGGACTTTGTGTTGGGGTTCCGTGGCGCAGGGCCACCCTGCGCTCCTGAAGTGCGCGCCCCTCCTGTGGTGACCCCACACTACGTGAGGTGACTTGAGGCAGCAGGGAGCCGCCGTGAGAAAGGGGAGCTTCCAGAGGCCCAGCTGGCCGCGCCGTCCTAGGAGGCGGGGACTCGGTGCTTCTTGGCCTGCCGGTGGCCTTGCACAAGGCCCGCAGAGCCCGTCAGGGGACTCCAGGGGCCTCAGTGCACCCTTGCTGAGTGCCGGGCCGTGGCTCTTGGGTGACAGGGACATGCTTCTGCTGGAGTGCGGATTTGACAGCCGGGCACCGTAGCCCCATCCTCACAGGGTGGCCTCCTCCGAGGGCCGCCTGGGCCAGGCCTGGTCACCTCTCTAAGTCCTTCCAGTGGTGTGCAGGACAGGGTCAGTGCCTGAGGCCCAGCGAGGCAGCGGAGCAGGGGCTCTCTGCGCTTGCAGAGGGTCCCTTCCACGGACCCTGCGGCCCGCTGCCTGCTGCCCACGGCTCAGAGCACCTCCTGCAGCTTGTCCCCAGCAGGCATTTGCTCCTCAGCTCGGCAGCGCAGTGCCTGGACCCTCAGTGCCTGGCCTAAGCCCCGCCCTCGACCAGCCCTGCTGCAGAGCCCCACAGGCTCCCCTTGGGGTGGGGGTGGGGGTGGGGGTGGGGGTGGGGGCGGGGGGGAGGCCTCTCCCATCCAGGACACTCAGGAGCTTTTGCGTCAGAGGTCATCTTGCACCTAGGCCTTGCTCCTGGCCCAGCCTGGCGGCTCTCCTGCCCCATGATGCTATCGGTGAGGTTCTGGATCGGGGCCTGCCGGCCAGGCTTCCGTCTCCACTGCTGCCCTCAGCGCCACGTTCTTTTGCTGGGCTGCAGCACATGGGGAGGGCGCAGGGACTTGGGCACCAGGTCTTCCCCTGGGTGGTGGCCCTGGACTCTCTTCAGCTCCCCAGCCTCCCACCCCCAGCCCTTCCACCCCCTCCCACCCCCCCCACCCCCGCCTTCGGCTCCATGTTGTGTCAAGCAGATGCCGCCCCGTGCTGGCCGAAGGGAGCCCTGGGAGCATTCCCTCCCCGCCCCTACAATAATTAGCCTTGTAAGACTAATGGACAAAATCATGTCTAATTACCCTGCTGAAGGCCCAATTATGCGATTAACATTAGTGGGCTATAAGCTAACGATGAGGAGGGCCTCTCATTTGCATAGCATTAAGTTAATTGCGCCGCCAGCGGAGGGCAGCCCGAGCTGCCTGCAGGATTGTCTTTCGCGAAGGATGCTAATGACCGTCGGGGACCATTCACCTGACAGCTTTATTAATTAACCTCGATCTAGTTACCGGGCTGGGATGGCAAGCAGCCGTTGGACGGAAGGCTCAGATTCTTTAAAAATGAGAGCCAGGGGCCCAAATCACAGATTTTCTCCCAGACTACCTGGCACCGTGAGGAACGCTTTCAGGAGGTCTTTAAAGCTCGCCGGCTGTGCTGCCCACTGCATGCAGGTTCCTTCACAGAGCGCTGTCTGCCCTCGTCCGTCCCCTCCATGCGGTGACACCAGCCCCTCCCGGGTCCCTGCTCCATGCTTGCCCGGAAGCGCTGCCCTCTGCTGTGCACCTGTCTCCCACAAGGGCTCCAGGTGGGGATGAGCACCGAGTCACCCTTGCAAGTGCGGCAGAGAATCCCCGAGCCTGCAGAACTGCAGGATTGTTCCTTTGTTTTCCCGAGGAGCTGGGGCCCAGAGAGGCTGGGGCTCACGGTCGCCTGCCTGGCACCTGGCGTGGGTTCCTGACTCTGCCACGCTGCAGAATCCGTTTCTTGGGATTTCGATGGCATTTTCAGGACGTGGCCCCAGTGGCCTCTGAGGGCCCCTGAGCCTCCCTTGCTCCCGCCTGCCCCAGCCTCTCTGCTTGCTCAGGTCTCTGCCCCCCACCCCCATGCCACGAGCTCCTCAGTAAATGGGTAATTAAGCCGGCTAAAGAGCTGTCAAATCCTGGAAACAACCAAAATGCCCATCATCTGAAGAAAATGTGCTGTTTTCATAAAATGGGGTATTACTCAGCTATAAGGAATGATGAACTGGAAGACTTCATATATAAATGGATTTGTCTTGAACGCATACTCATAAGTGAAATAAACCAGACCTACATATGCAGATATCATATAGTCTCCCTAGTGTAAAGACTCAAAAGAAGAAATAAATAAATAAGTAAGTAAATTTTGGGCAGTACCAGGAATCAATCTCAGGACCTTGTGTTTTCT
>PVKN010016989.1:0-17581 GCA_004027915.1 Capromys pilorides | reverse complement strand
CTGGCTCAGCCTGCCCTGGTGGTGGCGCTGGCGCAGCATGTGGTGCCGGGGATCGAACCACAGTCCCTGCAGTTGCCTGAGCTTTCCTAAGCAGGCGCTTTAGACCACTGAACCATCTCGCTGGCCCCTTCCTTCCCTTTTTAAAGCATGTTGTTTGTCTGCATAGCTTTTAGCCTCTTGTAGGATTCTTTCACATTCAGCTGAAGTGCAGCAAGTAGACAACATGAATTTGGACATTTTACCACAAATCAAAAGCAAGGGCTGCTGGGTATAGTGGTACATAATCCCAGCTCTTGGGAGGCTGAAGCAGAAGGATTGCTACAAGTTTGAGGCTGGCCTAGACTACAAAGTGAGCTCAAAGCCAGCCTGAACTGTATAGTGAAACCCTGTCTGAAAAAAAAAAAAAAAAAAGCAAGCGTCAAAGTTTGAAACTCAACTGTAAACTTTTTTTAAAAATCTTTTTGAGGGTGCTGGGGAAATAGCTCAGTAGAATAAGCACTTGCCTGGCAAGTGTAAGGTCCTGAGTTCAACCCCCAGTACTGCAAAAAAAAATAAAAAAAAATAAAAAAATAAAAATCTTTTTGAGACAGGGTCTCGCTATACACTTCAGGCTGGCTGAGAGCTCACTTTTGTAGCCCAGGCTGGTCTTGAACTCGCGCTGATCCCTCCCGCCTCAGCCTCCCAAGTGCTGGGATTACAGGCGTGTGCCACCATGCCTGGCCTTCTCTGAAAATTTATTTTTAAGAGTCTCCTTGATGGTTGGCCTAATGGTTCCTGGCACAGTTGGGTATCTGCCACTGAAAAAGGAGCATGTACTCGAGTATTTCCTTCCATCCCTGGGACTTCTCTTATGGGCAGGACAAGTTGTGGACCAGAGCAGTAGGAAGCCTCACCTTGGGTTCTACCTGCGGGGCTCAAGGTTGTCTGTGTGCACCCACTGGGACTCAGGGCTGCCTGGGGGTGCTGCTGAGGGAGCTGAAGAACGTTGGGTTCCTCTGGGGCACCAGGTGCTAACAGAATCTCCTGCTACATGGAGGGAATGGAGCTGATCCGTTGGTCTGAAGATTATAAGAGTGAAGTTGAGGTGACCTCCGCAAGTGGTTAGCCTCCCTAAACAGCAAGATGAGATCCCCCTGAGAGACAGAGGGGGCTTTGGGAACAGGGTCCTCCAGGGTGTCTTTGTGTTCCTTGGGGCTGCACTAGGTACTGGAGTACTTGAGCCTTCTGCTTGATACAGTCACAAAACACTGAACATAGGTATTTCCATCTTTCATGTTTTTTTTTTTAATTTTTTTTTTTATTTTTTATTTTTATTTTTTATTTTTTTTCCATCTTTCATGTTTGTTTGGCGGGGAGGTACTAGGGATCGAACCCAGGACCTTATGCTTGCCAGGCAGACGCTTATGCTGCTGAGCTATCTTCCTAGCTTCGTATTTCAAGTAGAAACACTGTAACTGGTTAATAGTCTCACAGCTTAATGTACTATCTGTACCCATCTTTTACCACCTTGCTGTTCATATTGAACTCATATCATACTGCAATAGTAGATAAGCTGTTCTTGTTTGAAGTCATTGAGATCAAACCTGTCCCATTCATTAAGGATACGGCCTAGTGTTGAAGTCAGTGAAATCTGTATGGTGGAGGTCCAGTGGCTTTCTGATTTTTTTTTTTTTTTTTCCTATCTTGGGACCTAGAGAGGAGCTGGCCAGACCCGCACTCCTTAAGTTGGCGTCTCACGCATGAGGAGATCAGAGTCCACAAGGTGCCCCTTGTGAGGCTGGACGCAACCTGCCTGGACGGAAGGCTCCGTCCACGTTGTATGTGACGATGGCATCACTTAGCAGCATTTGTCTCCATGTGGGGACCCATTAATTCCTTTAGATAAGGGGCTGGGCCATCCATCCATTGGCCTAGTCCATCTTCTGTGAAGTTACGGCAGAATTTTGCAAGCAGAGTTCTTTTAGCCACCTCACCTGACCCCTTGATGGCTTAACTGGTATTTACTCTATAAACTCTTGCTAGCTTAGCTGGTATTTCAAGTCCCTTGATGACTGTTTAACCATTGAAACCATATGGGGAAACTGCTCTTGCATTTATTGTGATGGAGAAAGTACTAAGAACCCAAATGGTTGTTTTCATATATTCAGTCACTTTAGCTCTTAAATATTAGGGCCAGCGAGCTCAGCGGTCTAAAGGGCCTGCTTAGGCAAGCTTAGGCAACCGCAGGGACCACAGTTCTATCCTGGGCACCACATGCTGCGCCAGCCCCACCCCCAGGCAGGCTGAGCTGGCCATAATATAAACAAAATTTTAAAAGTACATTTAAAAAAATGTTAAATGCTAGTGTGTTCAGGCATAAGGAATGGGTCCTTAAGCCAGGTGGTGATGGTCTCAGGGAGTGGCTAAGGCACTGGATCACAACCGAAAACCTTGGTCAATTTATTTTTATTTTTTTTGTCTTTTTGAGACAGGATCTCGCTATGGCCTTGAGCTCACTTTTTGTAGCCCAGGCTGGTCTTGAACTCACACCGATCCTCCTGCCTCAGCCTCCCAAGTGCTGGAACTACAGGCATGCGCCACCACACCCGGCTACCTTAGTCAATTTATTTATTTATTTATTTATTTATTTATTTTTTAATTATTTATTTATTTGTTTGTTTGTTTGCTTGTTGTGTTTGTTTGTTTCTTTATTTATTCATTTTGTGGCTGGCTCAGCCTGCCCTGGTGGTGGCGCTGGCGCAGCATGTGGTGCCGGGGATCGAACTGCAGTCCCCGCAGTTGCCTAAGCCCTCCTAAGCAGGCGCTTTAGACCACTGAACCATCTCGCCGGCCCCACCTTAGTCAATTTAAAAGAACTTTTTGCATCACCATTACTGCCTGAGCCCTGCCAGGATGGGGGCAGGCCTCTGATGCTGCCTGCCTCATCCCACTGTCTGCGTCTGCATTTGCCTGGGGCATCAGCCTTGGTCGTTTTATTATTATTATTATTATTATTATTATTATTATTATTTTGTATTTTAGGGAAGGGTCTACAGGGTGTTCAGGGCCTTACTACTAATCGGACTAGTAGTGATGTCTGTTTTTTTTCTTTAATCTTTTAAATATTTTTGATACACGGTTTGTTTTTTTAGTGCCAGCGCAACCTACCCTGGGGGTGGGGCTGGCACAGCATGTGGTGCCGGGGATCAAACCATGGTCCTTGCGGTTGCCTAAGCTTGCGTAAGTAGGTACTTTAGACCACGAGCTCTCGCCGGCCCCTTGATACAGGGTCTTGCTATGTAGTTTGAGGTGGTCCTGTGCTCTTTGGTAGCCTCTAGGCTGGTCTTGCAGTGATCCTCCTGTCTCAACCTCCCAAGTGCTGGGATTATAGGCGTGTGCCACCACACCCAGTTCTAGGGCCAGGCATGGCTGGCAGGGCATGCAGTATCAGAGATCAAACTTAGGACCTTGCACTTGCCAGGCAGGTGCTTGTGCCACCAAGCTATCTCCCCAGCCCTTCCTGTGTGATTTTGTACCAGCTGGGATTACAGGTATACAGTACATCTGGCTGCATGGATTGGCACTGGGAATTGAACTCAGGACCTTGTGTTTGCCAGGCAGGTGCTTTGCTGCTGAGCTCTACCCCCAGCCATGGCTGCATGAATTCTTAAGGGGATAGTACATTTTGTTTTGTTTTGATTTTATTTTTTTCTGAGCAAACAATTTATTACCTGAGAGGTTGGAAACCTAAAATAAGGATAATATATTTAATACTTGTTAGCATCACAGAAACATGCATCTCTCTGAGACTTAAGGAATAAGAAGTGTGTGGGGTAAGGGCAGGGAGGGGTGTGGGGTGCGTGCTGTTAGTGGAGCCAGGAGAGGGCAGAGGGCAGAAGGTCTTGGTGTCCTTTACTCAGAAGGGTTTCGCTAGAGGCTTCAGGGCTTCCCTGTGTGGGCAACATGGTTTCTCTCATATGAGGGACCCAAAATGTAAATACTTTGGAGAACAAATGAAAGAGATGGGAAGAAGCAGGGAGGCCGAATCTGTGGCGATGGGAAGGGAGTCTGGGGAAGGAGGGAGAGAGGGAGTGGGGAACGAGTAAAAGTGACTGGAGGCGCTGTTATTTTTGTTTTTAATGTGAGAAGAAAGAATAAAGTTCTTATCTTGTTCTTTACAAGGCCAAATGCTTTAAAAACAGAGGCTTTATAAGGCTAGTTATTAAAAGAGAGGAAAAAAAGATGGTGGCAAAAAGCCCATGTAAAGGTTACACATAGTCATGCAAAAAGACAAGAGGCGGGTGGCCAAATAGCTCAGCAGATTAAATAGCCTGCAAGCAGGCACAGGGGGCCAGGGTTCAATCCCTGGGCCTCACTGAGATGACAGTTGAGACTGGGCTTGCATAAGTAGGTGCTGCTGTGCACCTGTAATCCCAGCTCTTGGGAGGCTGCAGACAGGAGGAACACTAGGAATCCGATCTAGTAGTGCGACCCTGAATATCCTGTCCCCTAGACCTTCCCTAAAATTAAAAAAAAACAAAAGAGGGTGAATTTGCCTGGCAAGCATAAGGTCCTGAGTTCAATTCCTAGTTAAAAAAAAAAAAAAATGGGGGGACGAGATCGTGATTGGACATGTAGTGGCACTACTGAGATGCACCTAGAAAAAGCCATTTACAAACAAAAGTAGAGATCAGATTAATTTAGCAAAATACCAACAAACAAATGCACAGATAAGACATAGAGAGTAGATGCAAGCATCTAGAAAAACAAAAGCCTACATGCCTGTTACGATTTGTATCTAGTTGTTCCCCCCAATACCTGATGTAGTCATGGGGTGGTCTTCTACAGTTTACAGTGATTAAATCATGATCCACTGGGATAATGGTTGTGAGTGCTGCTGGGATTATGGTTGCAAGTGTTGCTGGGATTGTGGGTGTGAGTTCTAACCCACCCCGGGGCAGATAGCCTGAATGCAATATGAGGGAGATAGACTCGCTCTGTTGCCACTACTCCCATTAGCTCTTTCAGTTTGGACTCAAGTGATCCTCCTGTTTTCAGCTTCCCCGGGGCTGGGATTACAGGTGTATTCTACACCTGGATTCTTTGAAAGGCTCAGCCGGCCCTGGGGTCAGGGCTGGGCTGGGTGGCATGGCATGTGGTCCTGGGGATGGACCCCAGGTCCCTGTGCTTTCCTAAGTTTGCCTAAGCAGGCACTTTAGCCTGCTGAGCTATGTATCATCTGCCCTTCTCTTGCTATATTGCTGTCTTCTGCTGCCATGAATGGCTGCCCTCTGCTGTGGAGCCAGCCAAGTAAGGAACTGAAACCTCTAGTAATTGTGAGCTAAATAAACCTTTCCTTCCTTAATTCTGGTTGTCTTAGTATTAAGAGAAAAGTAACTGAGACAGTACCCTTCATCCATCCCTGGTGGCTAGAAAAGCAGTTCTCCACACACCCTGCAGTATAATCCTCTACATTTTTGGCCTAAGGTATAGAGAGAAAAACAGTCGTTCGCAATTGCTGGAACAATTGTGCCAACTTCAGCCCTACGGTGGCCTCTGGTACCTGAGCTTTACTCTCATGGCTGGCTCCCTAAGATGTTCTCAAGTTATCTTTAGAAATTGGCTTGCCGGGCTGGCAAGATAGCTCAGCAGTCTAAAGCACCTGCTTAGGAAAGCTTAGGCAACCGCAGGGACCGCTGTTCAATCCCTGGCACCACATGCTGCGCCAGCCCCACCCCAGGGCAGGCTGAGCCGGTCATAACAAAGTTAAGAAATTAGCTTGCCACATTGGTAGCAGATTTAGTTGCCCTTTTTCTGTGGCCTGAGGGCACATCCAGCATGCGCCCCCTCACCCCCCATGAGCCTGAACCTTGGGCTTCGGCACTCAATTTTGAGGCACTGTGATACCGTTCCTGCCAAAACTGTAGAAGGCATCTTCCACACAAGCACTGGCTGCACTGGTTTACACCAAAAGGATCCATTCCCAGAGTAGCCAGGGAACACTGTTGAGATGCTCATGTCCAGGACCCGACAGCCAACAGAGACAAGTTCCAATCACCTCAAGGCAACACAGACGCTAGTCAGTGCAGTCCAGTGGATTCTGAGCCAGCAGGAGATGCCAGTGTGAGTGGAGGTGGACAACTCCAGGCCAGGTCATGTGCTGCAGCCTGGGATACCCCAAGAAGCTTAGCGAGGACCCAGGCTGAGAACAGTCAGGCACCTGAACAGGAAAGGAGCCCCTAGTTCAACACCCTTCAACAATTTCCTGGGAGGGGAACAGGGAGGTAACTCAGTGGAATAAGTGCTTGCCTGGCTGGTGCAAGGTCCCAAGTTCAATCCCTGGTACTGCAAAAAAAAAAAAAAAAAAAACAACAACAACAAAAAAAAACCCCACTAATTTCCTGGGAGGAACTGGCCAATTTCAGCGGGGACCTTTGGACTATGCCCTGTAGCACCCTCACCCAACCCTTGGCCTCTGCTGTGAGGAATCCTAATGTGTTCCTCCTACATTGGACAGTGATGGGAAGGTTTTTTAATGAGAAAAAAACCCTGCGTGATTAATAGCGTGCACAAAGCCTTTTTGAGCATTTTGAGCAGCAGACTTGACTGTTCCTGAAAGTGTACGTGACAGCTGCCTTTATTCACCCAAAAAACGCTTGCCAATCAGAAGTACTCTGGGTTGGGCTGGCCAAATAGATCAGCACAGGGACTGCCATGCCAGCCCCACCCCCAGGCACGATGACACAGCAGTTGAGACTAGGCGTTGTGGCACAAGCCTGTAGTCCCAGCTCTTGGGAGGCTGTAAACAGGCAGATCCCTACAAGTCTGATCTAGTAGTGAGACCCTGAACACCCTGTAGACCCTTTCCTAAGGGGGTAAAAAAAAACATTCCTGGGTTCTTTTTGCCTCAGAGAAGCCAAAAACTGCCAAAAATTTGTGAAGCGGCAGCTGAATGGACAGGGGAGAAACCAGCTCTGCAGAGCAAACTTGGGCATAAAAAGATAAAAGTACATGCCATGTCCATGAAATGCACTGTGGGCCAATACAGCCTCATGATACTGGGCTCGCTGGGCTTCTGGTCTTCTATGCCCGACATCTCGTGGGAGCCTGCATAAAGCTCTACATGGGGGTGGCGTGGGGTGTCCTGAGAATTAACTGAGTTACTCCCTTCACTTCCCCACCCAGCCTTGCCACTCCCCATCTCTTGTATCACAGGGATGGGATACACCCACTCCGCCCTGGCCCCAGCAGACCACTCAGGGAGCAGAGCAGCCAAGAACTGAGGAACACACTGCATGCGTGGAATACGAGCATTTTCATGGCACCTCCATATTTCCAAAGCACAGTACCAACGTTTATTATCCTCACAACACCCCTGTGAGGTAGGTCAAGGTCCTTTAGGGGAGAGAACTGAGGCAGAAGTCAAGCAAACCTGCCCAGACCTTGTGGAGGCACAGGGCAGCTGGGGGAGGGCGGGACCTGAGCGCAGACAAGGGGCTTCACTGGTTGGCACACGCAGAGGCAGACACCGCCCAGCAAATCCTCACCGATGCTGGCTACATGAAGGACGCTACACCAACCCCTCAGCCACAAGAAGAGAACAGCTCCCACAGCATCGGGAGGGCACACGATTAGACAGACAGTAACCAGCACACGTGTGCGCGAGAGAACATGCTGAGAAAGGCAGGAGTCACGGGAGGGCAGGAAGACAGACCAGACCATCTTAAGGGTGGTCTGCGATAATGTAAACTAGAAACCCAGTCAAGGGTCACAAACCCAAATGACAGGTTTCCAAACAGGACAGAAGTCAGAAAAAGGTGGTGGAAAACTTCAACCACTTTGAACTGGGAATGACAGTAATGTTCACTCACATTAGAAAGGCCAGTAACAGTTGTAGGAAAACTACTGGCAGCTTGTCAGCACTATCCTACTTGCACACCAGCTTTTACCTCAAATCTTCGACTCTCCCCCACGAAAGGAGCTCTTCCTGGCAGCAGATCTCTCTCAATGCAGTGGCTTAAAAGCTACCCAGTGGCTCAATGGCGTATGTCTCATGACTATTTGGTTGGCGAGGGTAGAAATGGAGGCCAGGAAACTATGAGCTGTAGAGGCTGTGCACTGCTCCTGTGTTTCACAAATAGCTGTCAGGTGCCTCTGCCCAATCCCACCTTCTATGGTGTGCACTAGGAGGAATAGTCATTCTTTTCCAAGGAGACCGCTGAACCGGTTCAACGTGTTTTGTCCTTCTGTATTCCGGACAGGGTCTATAGAGTCTCACTACTAGATCAGACTCATAGGGATTCTCCCGTTTTAAGCCTCTCAACCACTGGGATTACAGGTGTGCGCCACCACACCCAGTCTCAATCACTATCTCAGGGTGCCCTGGAGGTGGGGCTGGCATGGCAGGGCCAAGGATTGAACCCTGGCCACTGTGCTCTGCCTAAGCAGGCACTTTAGTCTGCTGAGCTATCAGGCTGGCCCATTTTTTCCTTTTTTCAATTTTTTTGAGATAGGATCTTACTATGCAATTTAGGCTAGCCTTGAATTTACTACATAGCCCAGGCTGGCATCAAATTTGGGGTGATCTTCCTGCCACAGCCTCCCAAGTGCTGGGGTTGCAGGTGTGCATTACCACAGCCAGATCAATGTATAATTTTAAGTGAGAAAAAAAAACAAAAAACAAAAAACAAAAAAACAAAAGAAAAAACCCAGAAACTAAGACCTGCACTGAAAGCAAAATACTGGAGTAGATTTATTATGACTACTCCAAATTTTAGAGTGATACATAACCTCTTAGAGTTTAAAACTATCACATCGCTGGTTATTTTACAATAATTGGTTTAGTCTACAAGTTTAAGGCAAACATACTAATTAATGCATTTTTCTCCAGAAATCACACTTAGATAATTATGTGAAGTCTGGCCCAAACATTTTATAATTAGAAGTAACTTTGATTAAGATGCTTTACAAGGTTACATGAATGAACTAAAGAGTATACAGTACAATACTTTTTAAAAATAAAATTTTAAAAAATCAAGAAAGGCCATCTTTATCTTGTTTGAACAATGTAATTTGTAAAGATTAAACTTCAGAAATGAAAGGAAAATAAGATTGGCAGCTATAAAGAATACTATTTATAAAATGAACCCAGTTATCAAGGCTACTTAAAAAGACTGGACTCTGGGCTTTGGAGTGGACGGGTACAGAATGTGGACACTGTCCAGGGACGCAGCACAGCCTGCGTTGCAGTGTGCAGTGCTGCCACCGCTTCTCAGAGGAGGAAGAGATGCACTTTGTCAGCTTTGCTTCTGGTTGGCAGAAATGCTTAATGTCATTAGGGAAACAAAAAGATCTGAAAGAAGGCAGCCCTTTTAAACAGGAACTTAAGAGGCTTATGTGTCTCCATTCAACACTGCCAGGCAGTTCTGCAGCAGCTGGAGGTTTCCCTAAAAAGGAAGGTGAATTACAAACTGCATTAGTACAGACAGCTTGAAAGAATCTCACTGAAAATATGGAGTATTACAAATCATGTCACGTGAGGTTTGTTCAAAGGTTTAGATTTCAGAAACAGCCATTCTTTAGTAAATAGATTTCTAGACATACATACATACCAGAGATGGAACTCAGGACCTTGTGCTTGCCAGGTAGGCACTTACACCACTGAGCCATCTCCTGGCCCTAGACCAGTATTAATGGTCTGAATTAACTGACATTTATTTATTTGGTACCAACAATTGAACTCAGGGCACTGTCCTGTTAAGCTACATCCCAGGTCCTGATATATTCTAAACACAACAGATGCCCGTTATGGCCAAACTTATTCTTTGTTTTGTTTTTAACAGTACTGACTGAACTCACAGTTTTTGCTCTGAACCACACATCCCCAGTCCTTTTTAAACTTTGGATTTTGAGATAACAATCTTCCTAAATTGCCATTTGGGGCTTGGATGTGTGATCCTCCTGCCTCAGATTCCTGGAGTGCTGAATTAACTGTCATGCACCACTACATCAAGTTATAGCCTACGTTGTCACACACTCAACTGCCTACCCAAAAGTGTGCATTGCCCTACACTTTTATCAATAGGGAAGAAAGCACATACACCCCACCCTCTGTTGGTCAGTTTCATTGCATTTTCTTTTCTTACACTTATACTGTATGCTTTATTGATAAAGACTGAGACTACTTTTAAGGATACACATTTTCAAAACACAATAATGGAAATCCAAAGTAGTTTCCGACTATCTGACCACAAGTTTTACCACACTTTAGGCTGGTTTGAACAGGGGCGGGAGGGGCGGTGCGGTTATTGGTTACTAGTATCAGAACACAGCACGAAGAAGCACTTGTGGATCCTCCAGCACGGCACTGTAACTACTGTGTAAAATAATCTAAATGCGCTGCAGAGTGACAAGACACTTCCAAATCCCCAACGTAGGAAAACAATCAGTGGCTAAAGAGATGAAAATGCTTGGTACCCTGATCTGATCACTGCAGATTCTATTCCTGCACTGTATGGCTACAAGGTATCCTACAATTAGGTACAAACAATGTCTCAATTTTAAAAACTAGGATGAAAGGTTGGGCCAGCAAGATAGCTAAGCCCGTGAAATAGCTCAACAATCTAAAGCACCTATTTAGGCAAGTTTAGGCAAGCACAGGGACTACAGTTCCATCCCTGGCACCACATGCTATGCCAGCCCCACCCTCCGAGTAGGCTGAGTGGGCCACAAAAAAAAAAAAAGAGAAAAAAAGGGAAAAGTTAACAAAATCACTGTGGTGGCCAGTTGGTGGTGGCATGCTCTTGTGATCCCAGCATTAAGGAGGCAGAGGGACAACTCAGTAACACAGTGCCTGCCTGGCAAGTGCAAGGCCCTGAGTTTGATCCCTGGCACCAAAAAAACCCACACACCAAAAAAGGGGTGAGAGGGAATGGGTAGCATTAGCCTATTTATTCCCGCCTCTGAAGGTTTTATTTTAGAACATTTGGAACAGATCCTGACCTTGTGATACCCTTGCCTCAGCCTCCTGGCAGCTGGAATCACAGGCGCTGTCACCACCCATGGCTTGAATTATTAAATCTTTAATATACTACCTTGGCATGCTTCAGTTCTAATTCTGCAAGTTCCACTAAATTTTTTCTGAATGCAGCAACTCTTCTTGTCTTAAAGTCTATGAGTTCTGTGAACAAGAAAATAGAATTAACAAATTCACATAATAACTATAAGATAATCTTATGATTGAAGATTAACGCAATACCTTGTTTTGCAGATTCAGATATTTTTTCAAACTTCTGACAACACAGCTGTTGGGAAGTTTCAGCCTGCAGAACATCTTTGTTTTTTGCCCTTGCTTTATCCAGTGCTTTATTAGCATTCTCATAATCCACTAAAGACCGAGACCTTCGGTAGAGGAGATCCTGTGGGCAGAATGTTCCACGTCAGACCCAAGCCCGGCACCACTGCAGGGGACCCTCACGAGTAAGGAGCACCACATGATAGCTACCCCCGAACATTTTATTTCCACTTGCTCTCTTTTACAGACTGAACCCTAATTCCCTACCCTAAGTGTTCTTTTATTTTATATGTATTTATTTAGTTTTGGGATAGGGCCTCACTCTGTAGTTCAGGCTGGCATGATCTGTGTAGCACAAGCTGTCCTCAAACTCATGGTCATTTTCCTGTCTCAGTCTCCCTAATGCCAAAATCATAGGTGTCTGCCACGCTTCATCTTAAAACAAAAGCACTAGGTTTTATCACTGACCACTGGGTGTGGTGTGGACATCCCTGGGAAGCTAAAGCAGAAGTAATCACAAGTTCAAGCTTAAATGACAACTTAGCAAGATCCTATCTCAAAAAAATTTTTTTCAAAAGGCTGAGGTCACAGTTCAGGGTGAAGACCCTGGGTTCAATTACTAAGATCACAAAACGACCAATACAAAACTAAGCTCCCCCCATTCCAGATATAATTCACATTAATTATACAGTAGCTAAGGGCTGCACAACCACTATCACAGCCAAATTCAGAACATGCCCACCACTCAGAAGCTCCAGGCTTCTGGCGAGATAGCTAGTGGATTAAGCTCCTGCTATGGCAAGATCAGGGACCAGGATTTGACTCCCGGTCCCAAATGCTATTCCGGCACTGGGGAAGCTGAAAACAGGAGAATCACTATGAGTCTGGGCTGCGTAGTGAGATCCTGTACCAAATACATAATTAAAAAAAAAAAAAAAGCCCTGTGCCCATTTCATTTCCAACAAGTTTTCCAGCCCTATGCAATCATTAATCTGATTTCTGTCTCTGTAGATTTGCCTTATTCTAGATCATATTGTACCAGAGGTTTGCATAGGTAATATTTTTGCTTCTCTGTCTCTCATAACTTCTATGAGTTTGGGGTGGAGGATTCTAGGCACTGAATCCAGGGCCTTCTACATCCTTATCCCTTTTTATTTTGGGGCAGGGTCTCATCATGCTTTTTCTTTTTTCTTTTTGAGACAGGGTTTCGCTAGGCAGTTCAGGCTGGCCTTGAGCTCACTTTTGTAGCCCAGGTTGGTCTCGAACTCACACCGATCCTCCTGCCTCAGCCTCCCAAGCGCAGGGACTATAGGAGTGTGCCACCATGTCCGGCTTCATCATGCTTTCTAAATTGCCCAAGCTTGGTTCAAACTTTTGATCCTCCTGCCCCAGACACAAGATGCCAGGATTAAAGGCATGCTTATACACATCTGGCTTACACAGGAAATTTATGTATTCCCTGATCTATAATTTCTAAGGGGAGAAAAAAAATTAATGCCTGAACATCTAAAAATAATACTTGGGACTCTGTCTCCGACAGATGCTTCCCCCCCAATAAATATATTCTGCTGTTTTTCAAAAAGTCACCTTTAGCATTCTTAAGTCTTAACAAGCTCTAAAGAACTGAACAATGAAGTTACCTTAGCTGCTTGAGATTCTCTTAAGTAATATTTTAAAAGGTCAGAAAGTTTGAGGTCTTCATCAGCAGATACTCGTGCTTCTATTTTCTGGAAAGAGGGGAACACGGCATTAAGTTAGCAATCATGCTCTGCTCGCGACATTTTCCCTCTCAATAATTACTGCAACAACACTGGAGTTATAAATGACTACAGCATGTAGTCCTATTTTACTAGCTTACTCCCTTTTTTTCCCAACTAACCTGTTACTTTTGTTTGTAACCCTGACCGAAGAACAGAAAAAGGATTTGATCAATTGGTGCCAGTCAATAATGGAAGACTACTGGATCCCAGCACCTCACTGTGCAACTTGGCATCGCCTCTGCATTCTGCTGCACAGTGCAGTGCCACCAAAGGCAGCTGAGCGGGGCGCACCTCTGCTCAGTACACAGGGAGCATTACAAGCTATCCACTTGCCATCTGTGCTTTTTCCTGTATGTCAGACACACCTCAATGATTTTTTTTTTTTTTTTTCAGAACTGGGGATTGAACTCAGGCCCTTATTCTACTGAGCTATCTCCCCAGCTCCCTTTCTTTTTTTTTTCAATCTTTAATTAGTGCATGTGGACAGTACATGCTCCTACTGCTTCTTAAATACTATTAACTTACAGAGAAATTAAAACTCCACAGATCCCCTAATGTACTCCAGACTAGGGAGGGCTGGGAACTGAACCCTGGGCCTTCAGGCTTGGGCAAGTTCTCTACCACTGAGCTAAAGCCTAATCCTGGAACTTCTTATCCTGATACACAAGAACAAAGGCAAAGTATATTCAAAACTGACATTTCTTTCCAAAACTGACTTTGATGCACTAGCAGCAGGCTAGAGAGTGTGGGCAAGTTATTAAAATGTTTCCTCTTCTTCCACTGAACAGAACAGTCTGTGTCCTCTCTCTGGGCCTCTTAAGTGCTCAGACGGCCTGGCCAAAATAGTGGAAGTGATACCATGCTGGTGGCCAGGCCCAGGCCTTAAGAAAACAGCCACTCTCATGCCCACCCCTCTGGATGGCTAACTTCTGAAGAGCAGTCTGTGCTATGAGGAGCTGTGAGCAGCTGCACGGAGTGGCTGCAGGTGGTGCCCTCACACAAGTCAGGTAGCCAGGTCTGGCGCACACTTGTAATCCCAGTACTAGGCAGGCTGAAGCAAGACGATCGTTGTGAGCTCAAGACCAGCCTGAATTACATAGGGAAGCTGTCTGAAACACACACACACACACACACACACACACACACACACACACACACACACAGAGTAAACATGCTAGGGAGATAGCTCAGCAGCATAAGTGCCTGCCTAACAAGCACAAGGTCCTGAGTTCTATCCCTGTTACCAGAAAACAAACCAACACAACCATAGCATATAAAATTTGTAGGCTACTGATTTTAGGCTGGTTGTCATACAGCAGTAATAACCAGAACAACATTCAGACACTAAAGGAAGGCTGAGAAAATATGCCATCTGTTCTGGTTTCAAAGAAACTGCTGGCAGCAAGGGTCATTACTGACTCATGGCCTCAACTGCAATTCCGTGTTCAGTATCACGTTCACACCCAAGCTGAGCTCCCACACCTCTCCCCACAATCCCCGATGCCACAAATTGAACAGGTAGCAGGCAGCCAGATGGGGAAACCACACAGGCCACTGGAGCTGAGGACTCTCTTCTGTCCAAACATCCTGCTCCTTCCAGCTCCTTCCTTTTCGTTCTTCACAGTATCTTTTACGTCTAATCTTCACATCTGTTTCTCAGCGAGCTTGAGATTTACTGTGTGCTAGATCTCTATGCCTTTGATATACATGCACAGAGAAAATATCTCTACAAATTAATAATAATAACCTGGAAAGCATTTTTCTTTTCTTTTTTTCTTTTTTCTTTTTGTCTTCTTGAGACAGTCTCACTATGCAGTTCAGGCTGGCCTTGAGCTCATTTTTGTAGCCCAGGCTAGTCTTGAACTTGCAGTGATCCTCCTGCCTCAGCCTCCCAAGTGCTGGGATTACAGGCATGCGCCACCATGCCCAGCTTGGAAAGCATTTTTAACTTTTTACTTTTTTTTTTTGGTGGGACTGGGGTTCAAACTCATGATCTTGCACTTGCCAGGTAGGCACTTGTGCCATGGAGCTATCTCCCCAGCCCCCCCACCCCCTTTTTAACTTTTTTTTTTGGCTGTGGAAAGTATTTTTAAAAGGGGGGAAAAAATAAAAACTATTATTTTAGCAGTGTCAACACTCTGTGTCTCCTGGGTGGCAATACCTGTCCTTCATGCATCTCTTGTCACTGGAGTGACAAGGCCATGCTGAGATCCAACTTCGCACTGCATAGCTACCAAGAGTCTTGGCTAAGAACCATTAAACATCAAAAACATCTCTACTATTTTATCTCTGATTACCACATTAAATACTACAGCATGTAGGTTAAGCCCCCAATCTGGATGTTAGTGTTGTCACTGCTGTGACTGCAACCTTTCTACAGCTGTGTATGTGCCCCACACTGATGCCACTTGGGTGGGAAACATGCAGGGGAGCAAACTGGGGTCCCTTCAGCAAAGTCCTTTGTTACTCAATGCGGCCCCCAGTTATTCATTTTTAGCTCTAGAGTGCTAAGAATGATGCTACTCGTTATAAACCAGTGTGTTAGGGGGTCAAAGGCCACCATCTTAGGCAGATGTGGTAGCACACATCTGTAATTCCAGCACTTGGAAGACTTGAGGCAGAAGGCCAAGTGGGGAAAGAATCACTCTGACTGTTTTTATTTATTTTTTTCTTATTCTTTCTATAGTACAGGTACAATCTTGTGTGGTAGAACTCTAGAATTCAGTACTTACTCTTGTTTTATCAAACAGTTCTGAAACTTTGAGGAAAAACCTGAAAGGGAAAAATATTTTCATTAGAAACTATATTTGAAATGTTATGGAGCTGGGGAGATAGCTCAGTGGTCTAAGTGCCTGCCTGGCAAGCACATGGACCCAGGTTCAATCCCCAGCACCACATGCTATACCAGGAGCGCTGTGCTGATCACTGCAACTGGGCGTGGTGGCATATGCCTGTAATTCCAGCACTGGGGTGGCTGAGACAGGAGGACAACTATGAGTCTGAGCTGCATAGCGAGACACTGTACCAAACAAACAAACAAATAAATGATTTTTTAAGATTCTTTTTATTTTTCCTAAAAAAATGTTGGGCCAGCAAGATAGCGCAGCAGACTAGGCACCTGCTTAGGCAAGTGCAGAGATGGGGGTTCGATCCCTGGTACTGCATGCCATGCTGGCCCCACCCCCAGACGCACCCTGCCTATGACTGCGTCCTGGTGTGGTGACACATGCCTGTAATCCCAGCGCTGGGGAGGCTGAAAACAGGAGGGATACTATCGGCCTGAGCTGCAGAGTGAGACCCTGGACCAAATACATACATTAAAAAAAAAAAAAAAGTCATACCTCCAACGTTCAGAGACTGCACTTCCCCCAACCATATTAATATCTAATTTTTTAAAAAGATAGGGTCTCATGTTGGCTATAACTCAAGATTGTCTTGTCTCTCTCTGCAAGTTCAAGACCAACCTGGGTTACACAGTGAGCTCACGGCCAGCCTGAACTACATTGATTGATTGATTGATTAAAGAACATCCTGGGGGCTGGTGAGACGGCTTAGTGGTCTAAAGCGTGTGCGTCAGGAAGTTTAGACCAAAGTGCAGGGACCGCGGCTCAATCCCACGTGCTGTGCTACCCTCCCACCCCCCAGGGAAGGCTGAGCCGGCCATAACACAAACAAATATGTAATGAAACAAATATGTAACGTGGTTGAAGAAAATAAAATAAACTTTTGAAAAAAGAAAAGGAAAAAAAAAAAAAAAAACAAGAACATCCTGGGCCAGCCAGATAGCTCAGCAGATTAAAACACCTGCTTAGGCAGATGCAGGGACTGGAGCTTCAATCCCCAGGCATGCCATGCTGGCCTCGCCCCCAGGGCACGCTGAGACCAAGATTGGGTGTGGTGGAGCATGACTGTTAATCCTAGCACTTGGGGGGCTGTAAATAGGAGGATCAAGGGGCCAGGGAGATGGCTCAGTGGAATAAGTGCTTGCCTGGCAAGTGCAAGGTCATGAGTTCAATCCCTGGTACTGAAAAAAAAAAAAGGATCAATACAAGGCCAGTCTAGCAGTGACAGCCTGTAGACCCTGTACTAAATGCATAGAAAAAAAAAAAAATCATCCTATCTCAGCCTCCTGAATTCTGGTCTTGTAGGCATGTGCTACCATACTCTGCTTTATAACACTGAACACTGTTGTTGTATCACATAAAACAATTAGTGGTCTTACTAACTGTGCACTTTACTTAGTTCAACAAAATTCCTGCACTCCAGTTGTATAACAGATTACATAAAATCTGTTACTATTCAAGAGAACAGTCTAAGCCAAATAGTACGTTTAAAATTTACCTTCTTATCCTTCAGTAATATACCAAATAATAAAGCCTACATCTTCAAAATGATTTCAGATACACAAAATAATCACAATGAAAAAAACCAAAAGCTGACTGAAAGGAAAATAGTAAAGTTAGAGCAATTATTGGTTACTTAATAGTTAAGTTTTAAACATTTCCAACACTGGTCCTTCACTCTGAAAAATAATAAACTAATAACCAAC
>PVKN010016988.1:0-17577 GCA_004027915.1 Capromys pilorides | reverse complement strand
TTTGTATGTTTTTATGACAAGTTATACATAGAGGATTTGGCATTATGTTTTTTTTGGCTTTAGAAGTACTATTAGAGAAAAGCTGCAATGATGGAAAACAGTTTCTTAATTGCAGAAACACTGGAAAGTAAATGTCTCTGTTAGTTCTCACCACTGTAACAATCATGAAGGGTACTCAACTTGGAAAAAGAAAAGCTGTGCCTTGGCTCACAGCTCTGGAGGGTCCCCTCCATGATCCATTGATTGCATAGGGCCAGAGGAGAAACAGCCATCCTGATGACAGGCAGCCAGAGTGAATTCCCTTGTGACAGGAAGTTAAAGAGAAGAAGGAAAGAGGCTGAGATTCTGCTGTCCTGTCCAAGGACATGTTTGCGTCTGCTTTCTATTCCTGGGATGTATAAGAATCATTCTAAGGCCTAGACCCACAGAGCCTTCAGCCCTTGCATTTTTCTGTGGGCTTTTGGTAGCTTCTAGAAGTTTATTCAGAATCAAACAGAGCAGCTCAGTGATACTCAGCAGTAAAAAATTAATCAACACTTCCCTCTGTGAGGAAAGAATAGGCAACTGTCTGTTACCTGAGCAGCCCCTTAAAGAGTTCTGCCATCTCCCATTCCTGCTACCCTGGGACCCAGCCTTCAACACATGGGATTTCCGGTCCACTGAAGATCCTGTGGTGTCTGTCAACCCTGAATATTTCACCATATATTTTCACAAAGTCACATTCTCCTATATAGCTATAATACAGTGTCCAAATCAGGAAACGCAGGCTGCTATGTTCCTACCACCTCTGAGCCTGGTACTACTCACATTTTGCCATTTTTCTCAGCAGTTGACAGTATCATTTAGCATTGCCTATTGAATCTGGGATTTGTAGTGACCTGCCTGTTCACAGCCTTCCAAGAGCTGGGATTATAGGCATGTTCCACTGTCTCAGCTTGCTCTGGGGGCAGGACTGGCATGGCAGGCCCAGGAATTGAACCCCCAGCCCCTGCTTGCAAGCACTTTAATCTGCTGAACTATTTGGCCAGCCAGCTCTTCAACCCTTTTGTTCTTAATCAGCGTACTGGGAAGGCACTTCTAGATCATAAATGTCCTTTATCACACATTTTTACTCACTGGTTTCAGAATTCATGTGGTTTTTCTCTGAATCTTTATTTTGATGATTGCCAGAAGGTTGTTTTATTATTTCTACATTTATCAGTTGGCATTTTTGTTGTAATAGAAGTTTTCTCTTCTTGCTACTTTTTTTTAATTGAATATAGGGTCTTGCTACGCAGTTCAGATTTTGTAGTGATTCTCCTGTTTCAGCCTTTCCAGTGCTGGGATTATAGGTGTGTGCCACCACGCCTAGTCTCAGGGCTGGCATGATATGCCTGGTGTTCTGGGGCCTGCATGGCATGCAGTATCAAAGATCTAACTCAGGACCTTGTGCTTGCTAGGTAGGTGCTTAGCTTGCTGAGCTATCTCCCCAGCCCTCTTGCCATTTAGTTATTCATTTATTTATCTAAATCATCTGCAGTCGTAGAGCTTGCTATTGTATACAGTAGGCTGTGATATGTTCTGCTATTTTTCATATTGATGTTCAAATTGCCCCCCAGTTTGCCCACCTGCAGTTCCTTTAAGCTGTGCCCTGTAGGCTCATCTTCTTTTTGTGAGCTCTTGCTCACCTTCTGCCACTTTCCAGGCTCACCTGATACTTTCCATATTTATCCTGAAATCAACCAGAGCTCCAAAGAGCCCTGGTTCCTTGGAGAGTGTGTAATGGTCAGCATGGATACTGCTGGAACAAGTAGTTTGGGGATTGTCTTTTTACTCTCCCATGTACCTTTTTAAAAAGGGGTTTCTAGCTTATTGATTTAGTTTGAAGAAATTGCTTGTTTATGTAATTGTCTTGTGGATTAAAGCTTTCAAGATAAGTAATGTGTCTTCCGTGAAGTAATTTTATGAAGTTCTTTTATTTTAGACTTTTGCCTAAATGGAAAGTCCACATAAAGAATAAACATATTGAGTTGAATGCCTAGAGTTCGAAACTACAATTTCATTGAACTTTTATAGATGCTTCTTGTGCCACTAAGAATGTAGGAGCACTAATTAGCATTGAAGGTTAATTGTTGGACTTGTCTTTCCCTGAGGGGTGCTCTTAATTGTTTTATTACCATGGTGCCATGGTTTTCAGATCAGATGGGCTTGAGTTCCTCTGGTGTTTAGCTGTGCTGCGAGCAGCTTTCTCAGTATTGCTGTTAATGAAATTGACATAAAAATGCTTTATTCCAAGGTGTTAAAATGCTGTGCACCAAGTATAAATGTCAGTAACAAGTCTTAGGGCAGCAAGATGCAAGATGACTTTGTGATTGAACAAATTACATGAGCAGAGTAAGATAGCAACTTTTTTTCTTTTCTTATACAAACTTTAACAGTGAAAGAGTCTATCCAGGGGCAGTGTGTGTAGTCTTTTAGAAATTATGGATTAGAATCCTTTACATAATCTATCTTAATGTGTAACGACTATCAATGTGAAAATTGGAGCATATTTTTAAAACAAAAAATGATATTTTATGTTGCTTGTGATTAAGCAACAGGACTGGCGACATAGCTCAGTAGCGTAAGTACCTGCCTGTCAGTCTCAAAGTCCTGAGTTCAATTCCCAGTATCCCCACTCCCCCCAAAAAATATCAGAGTGCTTAAGAGAATATATAGTAAAAATATAGGACTGAAGAAGAGTGGTTGCTGGAGAGGAGGAAGGAGTTGGATTAGGTAGGCCTTGCAATCACTGTGTAAAGACTGTTCTCTGAATCTGAGATTTTACTGTAGCGAAGTGTATGGACTTCATCAGAACATAATAAATGTGGAACAGGATGAAACACAATAGGGCTTCTGTACTCAAAAACCTATCTTGGCTTTTCCCCATAATCTTTTTTTTTAAAGTAAATTATGGCATTTTTGCACAGTCATGCTCTTACCTAGGTAATTTCTGCAGTCCAGTCAGCTGAATTAACAGAGAGAAGCCAAGAGTTTTGGAGACAGACCCTGGAGTAGCTGTGTAGCTGCAGTATAGAAGCAGAAGGCTGGGCCAAAAGTTACAGCAGACCGTTCATTGTTGCTCATGTGTACGCTTTATCACTTTGAATCTTAAATCATATGTCTGCCTTGTCTCTTTAGTTTTCCAGGCCAGACATGATTTGTACCCTCAGCCCTCACCTCCCACATTTGTCCTAATCACAGTACCTGGTTTACTGAAGTGGTCACTGGCCCAGCACTCTCCCTGTTCCACTGTCTCTAGGTACTCAGAATAGACCTCACTGGTATCTGGCCCATTGATTGGATCTATGGTTAGAACGTCATTTTCCTTTTATAGATGTAAAAAATGAATACCAAGAACCAAACTGCAGATCCATGTTAAGGATTTCTAGCTATATTGATTCTACAGTTAACTGGCTTCCTGGTCTACCTTGCATTACCAGCAGCATCCAGTTTCACTTCCAACTTTCAGTTTATGCTGATATTTGATGTTCAGATGTTTCTTCACTAGTAAATTGCTTGCATTTAAAAATGTGTTAGTTGAACTGTCCCATTACATACCAGAAGTAGTGATTACCACTTCTTTATCTAGATCAGACAATGCATATGAATGTAAAGTAATAGATTTATCAGATTGTCACCACCAGTGGCAAGTTTTATACCTATACCTGCAAATTGTCTTCTTCCAGTTTCATAAAATATTTCCCTTGCATTAAATTACAGGAGATTTTTTTTTTCATTTTGCTAAAATTAAGAGCACTTGCTAAAGCTGGAAGCATGGATTGAATGCCATGTGTACTGTGTTTTGCTCAAACCTGGCATAATATGCTATTTTCCTCATCTTTTTTTTTTTTTTCCCTCTAGCTCAGCCTGCCCAGGGGGTGGGGCTGGTAGAATGTTCCTTTTCTTCAAGTACCTATTGTAAAATGGTACAACAGTCAGGTGTAATGTCAAGAAACTGGTTCAGCATTTGTCCTCAAGTTGTTAGGAATAACTCTTGTTTTAATTATTTTTTTTCTTTTTACTATAATATGTTAAAGCTGATGGTTGTTGAATGTAATTAATTTTTCCATTCCTATCAGTGGACTCCTTTAGTCTTCTGGTTGGTTCGTTAAATCCACTGAAGATTCATCTCTCATTTTAGAAGTGTACAGAAACTTCATCTGAGAAATTCACACTTAGGTGCATTTGATTGTGTTATGGGTGAGTGCCAAAATATATTTGCATCTATTCAACTACTCTGAAAGAGGAAACAGGTGATTATCTGGAGAGGAGAGTTGGGGTGCCTTTGATAAAATTTTCATCTGCTGGAAGGCTGCTGAATTGCTTAGTTACATGTTAAAAAAGACTTTTAGTGGAACTGAAAGGTAAAAACAGTATAAGCGAAATTGTTTTAAAACTTTGTTTGAAACTGCCTAGCTCTGTAACTGTTTTAGGCTTCGTGATTAGTTTCTTGACCCCTCTAACCATGAGAACATAACTGAGCATGCAGGATGCCTGATTGTACCATTGCACCAAACTTCATGAGCTGGTGATCCTTAATCCACCCTCTCGTAACTGATGACCTGACTCTGCCAGCTACTCAGAGCTGCCAGGCTGTTCTGTCTTGCTTTTGTACCTCCTTTATGCTTCTTACTTGTGCATCATGTAAAAAAATAAATCTGCCTCCAATTCTTTTTTTTTTGTGTGTGTGTGTTTCTTTGTGCTATTCCAGAACTAGAAAAGGAAATAGATTTTATGATGATTTTGGTATCTAGTTAATATAAGAAACCTAATGTAGATTATATAAAACCAGTAGATTACAGTGTCTGTCCCCAGTGGAATCTCCTATGCTTGTCCCTAGGCACCCATCAGATGTCTCCTCAAATTAGAGACTTAACAATCTGATACCAGTTGGTAACACAGGATGATTGCAATGGATGTTTCTGAATGTTAAGGTCCACTTGGTTATTCTTATACCCAAAGCTGGGGTGGTTCCCCAGATAAACATTTCCTCTGAACATTTCCTAAGACCCTGTCAGAACTGCACATGGCCTAATGCATCCTATATCTGCTGAGATAGGAAGCCTGGGGATGTCCCGAGTGGTCTGTCCAGGCTGCTGTGGAGGATGGTGCTGCATGCTTGAGTGGGAGAACTGACAAAAGCCAGTCATGCCGAAGTCCTTCCTGAGCGCATGCAGTAATTGCCCACTGGTCTCTTTGTTCAGCTTTCTGCCTTTAGCTCTCTCATCTGGTTTCGTGACTTCTCTTGCTTTTAAGCTTTATGATCTACATGGGAGATTTACGGTGTGCCTTTGCATGGATTTCTTGAAGTTTACCTGTTTAAAGTTAGTCAAGCCTCTGGAACCTGTGGTCTCTTTCTCTAGATGTGGGGAGTTTTCACCCATTACTTACAATTTTATTTCTCTTTCATAACCTTTTTCCTCTTATTCTATGAGTCCTATAACCTGAAATTCAGATAATTTAGTAAATCCTTGGGCTCTGTTTTTACTTTTGGTAATTTTTCTGTCCAGATTAGATAATGATTTCGGTTGACCTGTCAAGTTTACTGACTTTTTCTGTCATCACCCTTGTGCTTTTTACACTATCCAGTGAGGCTTTTTTTAGTGTGCATTTTTTGTTTGCATTATTAGATTCTTCATTATTTGTTCACTGTTGAACTTTTTATCTTTAATTTATCTGAATTTTATCTTTAATTTATCTGAAATTAATGGTTCATTTCAACGGCTCTGAAGCAATTGTGGGAACATTGTCATAATTACAATTACCTTTATCAGGTAGTTTTAATATCTTTGTCAGCTCAGTATTATCCTCCATTAATTGTTTTTGCCTTGTTAGGATTTTTCTGTTTTCTTTATTGATTAATAATGGATTGTATCCTGGACATTTTTAGTATTATGTTGAGCCAGTGTATGTGTTGTGTAAGCTTTGTAGGAAACATTGGTGCTTTTGTTTTGGCCTGTACTGTACCTAGCTGAATTCAGATCTTACTACAGTTGGTCTGTGTGGGCTTTGACTCTAGTTCCAATGCCTACTTAGTTTTCAAGACCTTCACAGAGCTCTTGCAGTAGCAATGGGTGGGCATTCTACTTCTTGACCAGCCTGAGACCTGGGCAGTTCCTGTCTCATAGCTCAGTTCTCAGAGTCTTATAGTGTTATTGAGGATCAGATCTTGTGTGCATGGATAGTAAGTACTGAGCCGAGGCCTCCGTGACTGTAAAGTCGCTTTTATAAGCATTTTCTTCCCTCTCACCTTTCTCCCAAAATCTTTCCAGTTCCATTGGATAGTCTTATTTCTGTCCTCCAGCTAGAAATCTGGAGCCTTATTTGTTGTACACTTTCTTGTACTTTTTCTTTGTGTGTCAAAACCTATGTGCAGGGCCAAAATGGACAGGACAGAGAGGGAATAAGAAGCAACTGGGGTCCACCTCATCTTGGGGACAAGAGCTCCACTGATTGCAGAGACTCTGCTTCCTCCTGTGTGCCCTGCTGTTGCTGCTACTATTGCTGTCAGTGCTCTTCTATCCCTTCCTCCAGCCTGAAGTGGTGGGCTTACCCCACGGTCTCCTTTTGTACTAATTGCCACTGTTAAGTTTCTTCCTACACCAAGTCAAGAGCAATGGAGGGAAAATGTTGAATTCCCTGTCAGTTTATGTGTATCACACTCTGTCCAGGCTGTAGACACTCAGTAGAGACACGCAGTGGAGAGTTGTTGGGAGTTGCTGAAGGTGAAATTTCATTGTACATGGGAGGGTGGGATAAGGCCTCCTTGCCTAAAGTAGTCAAGCTACCTCAATCTTTTTATTTTTTATTTTTTATTTTTTATTTATTTATTTATTTATTTTTGGCTACCTCAATCTTGAGGAAACCACCCTTTGTGGTATTGTTGGCTATTATTCATTAGGCAACATTGTGCCTTATAACTTTGCAAATGCATAAATAAATTCCCCTGCTGGGCTGGTGAGATGGAAAGAAAGTCACTAATAATATGGCCAGTTATTATAAGTTCTTCTATTTGGTACGACGGACATTATTGTGTTACAATCTATTGTCTTAAACTGCCCTCTACTTATTTCACACATTTTCTGCATTTCCTGTGGGAAGGACGGACCTCTTCTGTACTGGAAACACTTTTTGTTTTCCCTCATGAGGTTTTAAGAAGGAAAAAAAAAATAGCAGCTCCAATCTTCTGTACATGCTTTTAAGAATTGCCTTTACAGTGGGACTGGAACACCTTGAAATTTTACAAAGGTTTATGCTCAGCTGATGCACAGTTCATCAAATAATTCTTGATGGCTTATCTAGCGAGAAACATCAATAGCAAAGATTGAAAATCAATTTTCTTTTGTTCTTCAGAGTCTTAGAGTTTAAGTTTGCAATTTTCTCTTTACCAAGAATAAACAGGACTTGAAGTGATTTATCTGTTGCAGGAAATTATAAATCCATATTTGAATTATAAACATTGAAAAGGAAAGTGACAGGTCCATGGGGCTTTCTGGTAAGGTGTCAGGTACATTTATACATTTGACAAATGCTGACTGATAATCTGGTGGCATCCTTTGATGGGGATGACTGCTCCAGTATCAGATTGATGCAGAGTACCTGCCGCTCATGCACGATGCCATGCCAAGTCACATGTCCTATTTGAATTCATTTAGGGAAATTTTCCTGTGTTCCATAAACAGCATGCCAGATCTTAATTTCCCATATTCTAGAGAAAGTGTAATTCAGATGTCTTAAATAATAAAGTCAATGTTATGATAGTCTAAATATACTACTTAATCTATTCTTATGTACTGACGTATTTTGTGAGAAGTTAGACTATCAGGACTCCCAAATGACATCAGGATCATAATTTCTTTCAGTACAAGTATTTTTCGGACATTTTAATTTAGAAAAGAAAGTTGCAACATGCAATTTCTTTGCCTGGATCAGGTAGCAAAATAAGGACTTACACTTCCCCCTTCACCCCAGTTTCTCTGCTATTTCAGAAAGTTTTATGTCTCTCTAGAGCCCAGCTTCCCCAACTGTCACATCTGAGATGAAAACCTCTCCTGTCAAATACCCTATCTACCCGCCTGTCCTTATCCCCTCAGCACTCACTCCCAGTCCGTGACCTCTGTGTTGTTTCCAAACTGCTCACTCACGCTTCGCTTTGATTAAAAATGTCGTGCCATCCTTCACTGCCTGTTTCACATTACTCCTCCTCTGTGAGGCCAGCACTGCCTCCTTGCCACCTTCTGCACCAAGTTGCAGAGATGATCAGTGGAAGCCTGTCTGTGGTCTGTGTGGAGCAGGGCGGGGCTCTAAAGGGATTCAAATGCAGAAGTGTAGAAACAAGGGCCCACTGGTTTTTATTGCACAGGGGTCTCTTAGCTCATGTTACACTGCACTTGCTGAGTTGTCCGTTGTCACATACAACCTTGTAACCCAGAGTAACGTCTTTTGTGTAACAGCTTCTTCAAAATACTCATGTGATAGCATGAAAAAAATTTGTTTAGTAACCTTTAGAAATTTTCATACAAAATTTGAGGAGGAAGATACAGTATTGTACTTAATGGTGATATTAATAATTGTTCTCCATGTATTGCTTAGAAATCACAAGAAATATTTATGTGCTTATTCTTTTAGTTTACTAGAAATACTAAAATTAGAAAGTCTTATGAAACCAACAATCATTGATTTTTGTTCACAGAGATTTAAATGAAGCTTTTTATCGGTTTTTTGTTTTTTTTTTTGGTAATAAATGGCTTTCTCTCCCCTTTTACAATGTCATTTCCCCTTCATTCCCTTTTAAGACACTCTGAAATTTGTCTGTCTTCAGATACTTAACAAGCTCTGAAGTAATCTCAAAGAAGCCATCATATATTTCAAGGAGGTTTAGACACGCTCTCAAAATTACCAATTAAACGTATCACTAAAAGTCCATCTGCTGTGATTAATCACGTCAACCTCAGAGCAAGAAGCAGTTCATAGTTAAAGAGAATTCAAATCTGAAAGGAACCTTTGAAGTGGCCCTGCTGATGAGCAGATGAGGAGACTGGTTTCTGGAGAGCTTCCGCCCGACCTGTCCTTTGCCATGCCAGGATTGCCAAGCAGGTTACCAGTTCTCATCTCACTCATAAGCCTCACACCATCAGCCACTCCCACTTATGTGTTTCATTTGTTCTCACAGTAATTCATTCCCTCATTTATTTATGCTTTTGTTTTCTTCAGTTTGCTTACTGGTTTTTAAGTACATTCATCTGGTTTTTAAGCATATGTATTCATGAGTTTTAATAAAAACAAAACATCCATGGGGTGTACCCTGCTACTGTCAGTATTGTCTTTTTCTTGCATGGTCTTCTGGGAGGGCCTGCTGTGCTCATTAGATCTGAATTTCTTTAACTCTTTGTCCTGGCTTCTGGCCACTTAACACAAAGCCCTCAGCAAGGCCACCACACCAGTATGACCTACTGCCTTCATCTTGGGATCTCTCAGCAGACTTCTGTGTTACAGGCCTTTTTCTCTTGGCTTCTGGGGTTTCCTTCTCTCTCTGATGCCCCTCCTCCATTTCTATTACAAGCCTTTCCTTCTGTTCTTGGCATTAAAGGCTGGCAACCCCCCCCCCCCAGTACCCAGTCTTAGGTCCTCTTCCCCTCTGCTTTCTTTTTCTCTCCTGGGATAATATTCTTATATTTGTGGCTTCGTCTATTAGAACTTTGAAATACAGAAGGAAATATTGTATATTTTCCTAATATATGTATTCATGTAATAAATGCTTAAATATATACATTCATACACAATTGTCAGGTAGGTAAGTAGATATCCCAGATATTATTTCTTAGTGCCTTGGGCCCATGATTATATTTGATAAAGGCATCTCAGATTCGTTTAAAACCAAATCTGTGATTTTTCCTCTGCTGCAGTCTTTCCTTTTCCAGTGCTTGAGTCTGTCTCAGTACAAAGATTAGACTTGTAGTGATCCTCCTGTTTTCAGCCTCCCAAGTCCTGGGATTATAGGCAGGTGCCACCATGCCTGGGTTTCAGTGTGCCCTGGGTGCAGGGCCGACACCACAAGCTGGGGATTGAACTTTGGTCTCTGTGGCTTTCTTAGCTATCTGGTGGGCCCTTCCTGGATTTTTCTCTTAAATAACTGTCAAGCTGTTAGTTGTCCTTTTTCACCACTATTCACCCATCCTGATGCATTATCCTCTTTGTCCTAGGCTGCTGTGTTAGCCCTTGCATTTTCTCTGTACTTCTGCTTGTATTCCTCTTTTGTTGTTCTTCAGTCAGCGGAGAGAATGATCTTTCTGAAACTAATCACGGGGCTATTGTGGAGTTTTCTGATTACAGCTAGATAAAACAGAAGGTGTTTTACCACGTCCTGAAGGATTTGGGGTGTTCACTCCTTCGCTCTATCAAGCCTTTCCTTGTGCAATAATATTCCTTATTCCCCCTTTAGGCCACATGGTCATCTTCTCCTCTCTCATCAGTGTCGTCACTCTTTCTTGACACAGGACCTTCATGTGTGTCTTTCTTTCCGCCCATCCTCAGAGTTCCTCTAAAGCACCACTTCCCTTGGGGAACACTAGTCTTAGCTGCTCTGCAACAGATGTCCTCCCCTTGCTCTGTGAGCCCTGAGCCTGGCTCTTCAGTTGCAGCTTTGGTTTGTCTTTGTTGTTTTCTTTGCTGAGACAAAATACTTGCACCCAAAGTTAAAGGAAGAAAAGTTTATTTAGCTCACAGATTTTAGAGGTTTCAGTCCATAATCACCTAGCTCCAAGTCAGGGTAGCTTGGGAGACAGGTGTCATAGAGGAGAAATGATTTATGGTTGGCTGAAGGTAGCAAAGCAACAGTTAAGGGACCTTATCTGCATCTTTCTGCCTCTTTTATATCATATTTAGGCTATTAGGATTAGAGCTGTGCCAAGCCAATCAGTGGAGTGATTTGGTCATTACATACCTTTAACCCTAGCATCACACTCTTTATTATTTTTAAATGAAATGAAATTTAATTAAATTAATTAATTAATTAATTAATTAATTTTGCAGGACCAGGGTTTAAGCTCATGACCTTGCACTTGCCAGGCAGGTACTTGTGCCATAGAGCTATCTCCCTGGCCCTCACACTGTTTAGATCCAGCCAGCTCTAAAAAAGCCCCACCTTTGACCACATGAGGTTTTCAGGGGGAGGGGAGATCTAGACACAAGCTGTGTGACAGTGTTCATTCACTTGGTTACTATATCTGACTACTTGATTATATACCTCTCCTATTCTCAGTTTAAGCTCCACAAAGAAAACCACATACAGTGTCTGGCTTGCTCACCTGTGTGTTCTCACAATGACTGCTGTTCAGTAGGCATTCATTAAGGATTTGATGAATCAACGAATAAACAGCAACAGGGTGTAAGAATTCAGCCAAATTTTAAATATAGTGTTTATGACTAAAAGGTCCATAGAAGAAGGGGAGACAAACGTTGCTTAACACAGCTTCTTCACTTGCCAGCCAGCCCCTTTGACACATGTTACTTAGATGAAAATCATGAATTGTCATGGATAGTTAGCTTTCTTCTTTAACTCCTTACAGGGCTTGTTAATGAGTATTTTTTGCAAATACCATGGGTGGCAAGATTATTTTCAGTGATTTTGATTTGAAGTATGTCTCTGAAATACTATTCTATTTTTCTATTAACATATTTTAGCAATTTTCAACTTGCATGGCTGGGCATTTGATTAACAGGGGAAAAAAAGAATAAGATTAGATGTAATTAACACCTGGGGTTTGATTACCTTATTAATCTCTAATGTAACTTAAAAGCATAAATATACATATATCCTAGGCATGGCTGCTTACCTTTTGACTTTCAGTGAGGCACATAGCTGGGTCTTAGTTATAAAAAGCATGGGAAATTCCTTTCTTAATTATAGTAATGGAGCCTTCCCATTATTGCAAAATATACAAATGCTATTGCACATGACAGGGATAAGTAGATAGGTGAATGGGTGGTAACCTCCTGTGGACTTCTGGATCTGCTGAAACTGTCTTCCGCTTTTCAAATTGGCTTCATTTCTGCTAGACAGAGACAAGCACTGAAACCAGACTTGAGTTTCTCTCTGGTGATGATTTGGACAAGTTAGGTCTAGCCATTCTGCATAGGTAGGGAATGTCCTGGCTGAAGCTCAGAAATGTGTGCCTTGGTTTTAGATGTGACCTGCAGGGTCCTTCAGGCGAGAAGCTGGTGCCTGTGGTCAACCAGGGGTCAGAGGCCTTGTCCCCAGGAGGCAGCCTTCAGCAGCCCATGGACTTAGGGTGAATGGCTACAGGGATCTGCTGATGCTCTATCTTCACATCTGTCCAGGGTTACTAGAAAGAAATCCAGAGTTGTATGTGAAATCATTAGGTTTTCAACTCTTGGCAACTGATCTTTATGAGACACAGAAAAATGCCTAGAAGGTGAGTTTTATCACTGTCTACTGGTTTGCGAATTCTGGTCAAAAATATTTACCCTGTTGTCCTGACCCATACTGGCTGTTTCTGCTATATCTTTCCAGTGTCAGTTCTTGCTCTTGTTTGGAATCCTGTATGCTGGGTGGACTCACTCTCTTCTCTGACCCTCACAAAACAGGCCATGCTCCTGGCTGACCCACCCTCATTAAGGTGGTAGACGAGATCACACTCATTGTACTGTAGTTTCCTCGGTAAAGACTGAACAGGGGTCGGGGCTGGGGAGGTAGCTTGGCAGTTTAAGTGCCTTTCTGGCAAGCACAAGAACCCAGGTTCAATCTCTGGTACCACATGCTGAGCTGACCCCAGTGCCGTGCCAGCCACTGAAATGGGCACACACCTCTAACCCCAGTGCTGGGGAGGCTCAGATAGGAGGATCACTATGAGTATGAGCTGTGTAGATCCTGTGCCAAATACACAAATAAATAAAAGGTTAAAAATGAAAATTAGAAAAGACTGAACATGAGGATTTGTCTAGAGATGTTGTAGATACTTAGGCGTGGTAGGACCATACAGGAAGCAAATCACTTCTGCAGTGTTGCTTCTCCTACTTCTGGTAACAGGGAGCTAATGGCCTTCCAGGCCTCCTGGGCAAGCTTTGCGCACGTTTGAGCTGAGAAGGTGTTTGTTTGCTTAATCAAACTGAGATCTCCCCTACCTGCTCTTGTCATGTAGGCCCTTGACTTTGTTATCGTTGTGTATTTGCTTGAATTCTTCTGCCTTCTGTGCAGTTGCTTTCTGAATAAGGAGCCTTTCTTAAATGTCTAGTCAAGCCAGAGGAGCTTTCTAATTTCTAAAATGTCTGATGTGGTCATCTAAATTTTAATGAGGTTTTGATGAGATTAGTTAGTGCATTTCCTTGAAAATAGATGATGTCTGTAGAACGTTTCTTTCCTGTAAACTCTGAGGGTCATTTTAGTAATAGTTACCTAAGCTGTGCCAATTTCACTGCTTCCTATTGAAAGCACATTTCTTTGAGATTTCTTTTATCAGCATTAACAAACATTTACTAAATTTGTAACCATATGCTTTGGTTGATGTTAGATCTCTTTAGAGAACTGTTTTTTCCTCCCTCTAAACAATCAAAACTAATTAACTCTATATTAGGCTTTGAATCTCATAATAAGTTGTAAGGCATAGATATTTTATTTCTTTGTAGATTATCATGAATATTGTGACATCCAGTTGTAAAAATAAAAGTATTCATAAATTTGAAATTTAGCTTATGTAAGTAGACTTTGGAAGCTAAACTTCCCCTTGTTATTTTGCAATATGCTAGAAATTTAATGTCAACTGTAGTATTCCATCATACTTTGGTGTTATCAGCCAACCAAACGGCTCATCATAAGTCACTGCCACTTTTATGTTTTCAGGTGCTGTGATACTCTTGGGAAGAACCAATATGTTTCGTTTTAATCACCCAAAGGAAGCTGCCAAGCTCAGGGAGAAGAGGAAGGTGAGGATGTACCATCTCCAGAGGGAGCTTCCCGTCTGGAGTGGGGATGCAGATTTCCCAGGTGGCTGCTGTGGAGAGGTAGCTCTGTGAGCTGGTTGAGGTTGGCAGTTTGCTTGCTGACAGGTGATTGACTGATGAAGAAGGAGAGCAACAATGTGGGGCCTAGAGCAGAGCAAAGCGTGGCAGAGAGCTCTGCCAGACCTTCTCTTCAGCCTTCCTCTCCTCCTCCAATTAACCAAGCATCACTTTGGATTAAGGCAGAGTGACTTTCCGTTACCAGCATCCATCTGAGGAAATAATCCAAAATTGCAACCACTTTCTGCCCAAATCAGCCATGATAAATTGGATTTTTCATGGGATGTGAACCAGACAGGGCTGAGTTAGGACAGTTCGGAGCAGCTTGGCTTGGTGGGATGCCCCGGGCGGAGGAGGTGGCCTGAGAACCAGAGGAGGAAGGGAAAAAGTCCGAAGGGAAGACATCTGCTGGGGCACCTTGACTGGTCCTCAGATTGACCAAGACAGTAAGGACCACAGCTGACGGTAGTGTGGGCTGGAGCTGCACTTGTGTTCTGCACATAGTGTGCCACTTGATCTGCACAGCTACTATTGTCACGTCCATGCCGAGATACCAGATGAAGGTAGACTTCCCCTAACTTGCCTTGCCCTGATCATGAAGTCACAGAGCCTCTCAACTCAGCCTGCTTCCGAGGCTGCCTGTGGTCATGAGCACTTACGTGGAAATGTGGACGGAGCTCCAAGCCCAGCCTTTCCATGGCGCTGGCCTGGCCACTACGGCCTTTATCTGTCCCAGTATAGTGCTGTCCTGCAGGGTCCTTTCTGGAAGTTTCAGAGGGAGGAAGACCTGTTTTCCAAGAGCTCTTATTGGGAGCCTAGTGGGTCGAGCTCTTATATCTTGGTCTTCTCCCCTCTGCCTGGCTTTGTCCCTCAGTCAGTATGAGTGAGCACCACTGATGTAAGGCTGTGCCACTGCTTGCTGCACATTGGGGATCCTGAGCATGCTGTGGCTCTTCCTCCACTGTAACTGTGTGTACCCTGCCATAGGGTGTGAGTCTCCCTAGTTCTAGACTGCAGGGGCCTATCTGCTTCACATTTCCACTTCGGGTGTGGGAAGTGCAGGGCCTGGGCTGTCCCTGCTGCTGTCCTCAGATAGACCCCTTGCTCCAGGCATTTACAGGAGTGCATGTGTCTTGCTGCCCTCGAAAGCTGAAGGCAGTGAGTCTGGAGCACTGGCCTTCTCTGACCCACCACGGTAACCGCTCTGCCCTGTGTCTGCTCTTAGAGTGGCCTTCTGTCCTCCTTCAGCTTGTCCATGACTGACCTCTCGAAGTCCTGTGAGAACCTGTCTGCGGTCATGTTGTACAACCCTGGGTGAGTGAACGGCTCCCTGTGATTGTCATTGTTGTGGTGTTTATTGTGCCAACCCTGTTGCAGTCACTGGATAAAAATACAGCTTCTACAGACAGCACCCCTTAGCACACCAGCTACAGTCATTTTCCTAGTTCCTTTCCAGCCCTTGCTATAGATGTACTACATAATTTTACTAAGTTAAAATCACAACATAAATGGGGTTGTGTTTTCTGATCTTCTTGTTTAACAATCTAATAAGCATTGGCAAGGGTTGTTCCAAGCTTTATTGTCATTTTCCTAACTGTCTAATATTTTGGAGCTGACACTTTGATTACTCAGTGCGCAGTCTCTTTGGCTGATATGTGATATGCTTTTATCTCATTTTATAAATTATTTTTAATACCAGACAGCCTTGATTCTTAGTTTCCAGTATACTATCCAGGAAATGATTTCACTGCTTTCGAACACACAGCAGGGGCACTACTGAGGGCAGGGAGGAGAGTGTTTCAGCTGGCTCAGTGCCTGGGTGACAAGTGTGGTCAGCTTGGCTGCTCAGGTCTCTGCGGCCTCAGAAAGATGATAGTGATTAGGCAGACACTTGGGAATGGGAAGCTGGACAAAGGACTTGGGAGATTCTTTTCAGTTTTGGAGGGTTCAGTAATTTTATCTTTCCTAGAAAGAAAATCACATGTAAAATAACAGTCATATAAGTAGTTGAGAATGAGCGGAAGGAGATCTTTCAGGTCTGGTGTGTACAGGGTGCTGTGCGGAGTAACCTGCTATGTACCTGCATCCTTCCTCTCTAGACCTCTCCATGACTGGACCATTTACTTTTGGAGAAGTGTACACACAGACGCTTGCTCTGTTGTGGTTGGAGCTGTGCTGCCTGTCCAGGCCTGTGTGACTGCTTGGCTACTTCATTCCTGATTCACTCTACTCAGGGTCTTTGTATTCCATGGGCCCCTCACTGGGCACCTCCAAACTGGGTTCCACATCTGAAAGGTTACAGGCTAAAGGCCAGGTTCCATACCTTGCTGGAAGAAATAAAGAGCCAGTTGGTGCAGCGCCAAGGCATAGCAGCTGTGCCTTGTGCTGCCTCTACCTTCACAGCCTTTTCATCTTATTATGTGGAGACTGAGGACCATTGTGCGCACTGAATGACTCCCGCTTTAAATAAACCCTCATATCAGTAAGAACTGTGAGAGGTGAGAATCTGTCTAAGGTGTGGGGTGACCAGTACTTCACAAAGTGTGTTTGGTGGGGTCTGTGACTCCACGTGGCAGTTTTAATAGCTGCCTTTCCCAGTGACTAAAGTTGAGCCACCTGTTTGCTTATGTCATTTCCGATAAAGTGATATGCAGGTCTGCAGGGGCAGGCTCAGCTCACCCTGTGTGCTGCTGTCTGATCAGTTCCTGCTGCAGTGAGAAGCGCTTGGCTTCCCCTCTCAGGCTGCGACCCAGCGCGGCCTGAATCTGGCTGCTGCCTTGCTTGCCTCTGTTTAATCCGGAGCCATCTGCAAGTGCGGTGCAACTGTTTTATACCTTTGAGATTCAACGAGTCATCTTCATTCGGCATTTGCTGGAGACACAGTGTCACTAACTGCGAGCCTGCTGCTTTCATATTTACAAGTGTGCAAAATTGAGGGCCTTTTTTTCTCCCCCAAACACAGGAGAATGTACAGTCTTCTTAAAAGTGATGCCATTTTTTATTGCTTGTCTTTGAGTTCACATAGCTCTTCTCAGTGTTTATGAAGAGCAGAGGACACTGGTCTCAGCGTCAGAATGTTCACCGACTTTTTGTGTCCTCAGACAGTTTCCATCCTGTGTTTCGCCAAGTCTGTGCTCCTCTGTGAGGCATCCCCCAGGTGTCTGGCCACTCCAGAGACTGTTTTCGGGGTCAGACACACCTAGACCTGCCTGTGCCTTTGGAGATTTTCCATGCATGGTTCAGGGCCTGAGGCGCGTTTGCCCTTTGCTACCATGGCACCCTAAAGCAGTCTCCTATCAATCAAGCATCGGTGCCCCTCTGCCCTGTGCATTGCACATTGCTGCCATCCTTATTAGATTCCTCTTGGTAATAGACCTTTTTCTATCAGCAAATCCTTTCTGAGCCTGCTGTGAAGTACAGTTCTAAGTTGCTGATGATGCTGGCCAGGTCAGCTACATGATTGGTAGAGGAGAGAAATAATCAGCAGGTAGTTGAAAAATATATCCTAAAGGTAGAATGAAATAACGTCTTGGCAGCAGT
>PVKN010016987.1:0-10171 GCA_004027915.1 Capromys pilorides | reverse complement strand
TAAATAACAACCTAGAGTAATTCTTACACTTTTTGTTGAAGATTGAATTACTGTGCTCTGAGTGAGTGGCACCCTGCGTATTTCAAAGAATGCGTCATTGTATCAGTTGGAATAACATACTTGAAATCTGATTTCCGCAGAGGTTTTGGTATCCCACTGTACACCATTTTCTTGATATTCTATGGAAGCTTTGTATAACAAGTTTTTACCTTCTATGACATTCTGCTTGTTTATGTCTACCACTGGGAGTATAATCAAGACTTCAGTTTCAAAGACATTTCAAGCATGTATAGTGGTAAGGTTTGTACAAAACGAAACATCAAATACATGAAATACTGTCAATACTAGGTGCAAAGGGAGTGGGGGGTTCAAAATTTTACAGTTAAGTACATTTTTTTCATTCTTAAAAAAAATGAAAAGTTGAGCATAGTAATGCATACCTGTCATCCCACCTACTCAAGAGAGCGAGGCAGGAAGTGACTTGAGGCCAGGAGCCCTGGAGCCCAGGGGTTGGAGACCACCCTGGATCAATGTACAGTGTGATGACCCTGTCAATAAATAAATAAACACATGCTATTTAGCTTACAAAAAAAAGAATAAGCTACTCTCATGGGCCTATAGAAACATGTAAACTATGTGTATGCAGTGTCACTGGATTTGAAAATGTAGTAAATAAATAAACAAATAAATAAATACAATAGACTAAAAATAAAAATCACTGATTATTAACCATTAATAAGTGATACAGTTTCAAAATTATGGTAGAATAATACTGATGTGTGTCTTAAAGATGTCTATTCATCCACTGAAACTTTATGAACTGTTTTCTTGGCTTTTATAGCTTAAAGGCTATCCAAAAGAAGTATTTTCTTTGTCACAAAACTATATACAAGTGATTTTACTCTCAGGTTGTACGTTACATTATCGTTTCTTAGCTCAAAATGTGATGCTACCAAGTTGGAAGTTTTGGTATGTCTAGAAAAAGTTAATTTTCATCAGTGCCAATTACTTTTTAAAAATATATTTACTTTTAAAATTGTAGATCACACATAGTGCCTGCCAACGAGGGGTCATGTTCACTGAATGTTGGAGACATCAATGCAGCTTTAGCTCAGTGTGCCTCAATGAACTGAAGCAATATATCTCATTTTGCAAACAAAAAAATTACTCATTCTTTTGCGTACTTGCTTTTAGTCCCATGTAATAAATAATGTACTTTCGTTTCAATTTTCTTCAAAGTCTTGGAAAAAGAAAATGAGAATACTTTTAAAGCACAGCCCATTAGGATAACTATGTTAGCACTTCTATTGACTAATACTTAAACATTATGGCTACAATTTAAAAAACAGTGTTCAATGAGTAGTTATTGTCTGCAACTGGTTTTGGGATCTATAATGCTTAAAGGCTCTACTACATGTATTCCTCTTGGCATTCTTAATAAGTGCATTACTGTATGGTCATTTCAAATGTTCAGAAATGGCATTCCATTGAAGGAAGGAAGTGAATTTTAGTTGGAGGCAGTATTCACTTCTTTGGCCAAATCTTTGTTTGGCTGTTTTGCTTCAAACATATGAAAATATTTTCTCCTAGTATTAGAAACTTTAAAAAGAAAAAATATACATATATATGTATGTATGTATATATATATATATGTATATATATATATATATATATATGTATACACAAGAGAGTTAGGATACATATATACTGCTTTGTCTTAGTTCATTGAGAATAAAAGTTTGCACTAATATTGTTTAGACAAGACATCAGGTCTGTATCTTGTCTTCTGAATAACCACTATGAAGATAACAATATGCGTGGTATTAATTATTGCAACCATCCTACTAACTTGTGAAACAGTTTCATTGCTATTTTATCTTTTTTTCTCATTAAAATGAATAAAAAGTTTTTAAAACATATGCAAATATGACCGAATGCCTAAAGCTAATGTGGTCCTTGCATTATCAAAGATCTGTTAACTTTGGAAAATGTGCTGGATGAAATGACTTGGAGTGGAAATTTCAAATGTATACACCTGTTCAGAGTATATGAACCGAGCATTCGTTACCCAGTGAAAATTAATTTTGTTTTTATGGGAAGCATTTACATAAAAACAGGGCCTAATGAGTCCTGAACAGCTGTCAGTTGCTGACTTCATAAACAAATCAACACCTAATGACTGAATGAGTTTCAGAATAATTGGGTAAAAGTAATTACAAGAACTTTAAAAGTGGAAAATACAATGTGCTAAGCCTTCATTTATGTTGATTCCTCGGGTTACCTATCAGGAGATACCTCGTTGCCATTTTATTTCAGCCTTGAAGTTTATAGGCGGGTGAATCAAATAAAGACTCAAATTTTGTTGCTGTGGGGAATCCATACAGTTTGGATTTTCCATCCACATCAGCATGATTTCATGACCCACACAGCAGTTCTTCCTAAATGTACAAGATCTTCTTAGATGACTTAGTTGGGAGAAAGAAAGAATTGGCAAATTAAGTATACATACTGAGGGTGATATTTAGCAACCAGGCAGCTGCAAATCAGTGAGATCACACCTTGCCTTCCCACGTGTGGCCACCTGGAGATTGTTCACACGCTAACTTTTTTTCTCACCAAAAATTAAGACACTTCAGCCTGTTTCCACTGCCTTTGCTCTTTAATTAACATCAGCACACTAAAGAGCATGCTGTGTTTAGAGTAGTCCCTTTCACTTTTTACCTTAAGGAAATATCTTTTTCCAAGAGATCATAAGATGTGTGTGAAGGTTAATTTACTTAGAAAGAGCTGGGCTGTGTCTGCCTGGGGCTGCTACAAGCAGGAAGAGAGCAGGAAATCTGGGACAGGACTCTGAAACTCTCCGCCATTTTAATATTGAGGTAACAAAACCTCAACATAATATATGCCTGGGTCCTACAAAGGGATCTAAATATCAGGAAGAGAAGCTGTCACCTTGGTCGCAACACTACTAGAGGATTGCAGTTGGGAGCTGGAAGGGATCTTAGAAATTAATTCATCCAACTCCTTTTTTTTAAAGGTAGGGAACTAGAAGCCTGGAAGGCTTTGATTTTTTACTGAAGGTCAGAGAGCTGACAAATTGTACAACCTGGCACATTCTGCAGTCCATTACCCTAGAATGTGAGAAAGGCTGCCCTTTTCCAACCTATTTATCTGCTCCCTGACTCATTTCTCTTTTGAGTGCTTACTTTTCCTCTGTAAGCTATTAGACAAAGATATGGTATCTCTATCTCCAAAAGAGCTTACTGTGTATTACTTGTGGCCCTGGTCTTGATTCAGCTTGTAATTAATCTTTTAAAAATGGAGTCAACTCTTCCTTTCATGAGTAAAATGGTGCATGCACTTCATGTACTATAGGGCTCTGTGTCTACATCTGTAGCAGGCTCTTCTGAAAACCTTTCCTTAATGGGACTGTAAAAATCATGGTGGCCATTAATTACAAACATAAACCTCTTATTGTAAAGGAGAGGCTGTATCTGTTCTTTTATGAGCTCAGATATGTGGACAAACCTATGGACTATATGTACCTCAATGAATCCTAGAATTCCCCTTCTAAGATAGTATGTAGAAAATGCAAACATGTAGCAATAGATGGTTGGTAAAATAAACTGTTTGGTTGGCATCATACTTTTAGGCATGGTCTGGATTTTGGCTAGTATTACTTAGGGAGCACTTAATATGTGTTGATTATTTAATATGTAATTGATGTAGAAGACTTGAATGGATCATTTAGGCCATGAAGATCAACTATGTCTGTAGACAGCATCCTTGGGAGTGGTTTAATTGATAGAACTGAGTTACCCACAGTAGTGCTGCAAATTCTTTTTGAGTGTGTACTATTTTGTTCACTAAAAAGAACTAGCCAAAGTCCCTGAAAATTCCTGAAGGTGAAGAAGATACTGTTATTTTAAAAGAACATTATGAGGCTGTCAGTGACTGGAAGCCTTCTTGACCTTACTCCCAAAATATCTTCTTTTTTAGACTTTATACCTGGTTTCATTGAATTAAGGTCCTGAATATTTTTCTCTATGTGTGGGTTGTTTAAATTTTCTTTTTTTATTACTTTTAATAAGAAATAACAATGTGACAGTTTTAAAACATGTGAGTAGTACATTCCCAATATTTGATACTATGCATATGGTTGTCCTCCTAGTAATTATACAAAGCACAAGTTGTAGACATGATAATTTTTCTAATCATTATTAGTACAAAAAATTTCTTGTCATTGAACTAGGAGAAAGTAGTTGTATATATATTCCAATGTTTCATAATCACCATGGGTTATTGGCAAAACTGGCAATGTTGGAAGCTGTTGATTTAAGCCTTTTACGGCTCAGCATACTAATCTAGTTTTACGTTTTATGCCTCATGGTTAAATTTTTCTGCTGAGTGATTAAGGGCAAGTTAAAGCAAGACCTGTATAACAAAACATGTAACTTTTGTATCTCCCAAGGTCAGTCAAATCCTCTCAGGATTTACTTTGAAAATATGTACAGTGCTTTGTAGAACTATTGTCAGTGTCAGCCATCTGGATGAGTCACGGCCATTGCTTGACCAGTTTGCTCTTTGTGAAAGCCTGAGAGAATGTTTTCTCTCTAGGTGACTCTCCCTAGGCACACTATATATCTTCAATCACTTTCCTCTATAGGCCCATAATCTCCTTGAACAGAAAATTTAGGACACCACTGAGTTATAGGATATTATAGCACAGGTTCACTTATGTTCTGAGTCTTCACTGACCTTGAAGGGCTAGGGGGCCAACATATTAGCTATCCTGGTAGCCCTTCTTTTTCTCTAATTTTTTGGTCTGTAAACTTACATTCTTAACCCTCCAGAAGAAAAGCTTAGTGATACTATTACTCTATTACATAAGTACTTGAGCTTAACATCACTGTCTTTCTGAGTATCACATCTTAGACTTAACTTGAAATTGATATTGTTTAAATTTCCATATCCAGTTAAGATCCACTTGTCCATGTAACTCAAGCAAGTTATTAGTATATATTAATATTTCAGGAATAAGCAGAATTTAACATTCCAATGTTCTTATTCATGCTATAGTACAGTATGGTATATTTCCTCAACCCTAAGGTGATATCCCCCAAAATTTATTGTTTTATATTAACTGAAAGTTTTCCAATAAATATTTATGTGCTCATTATAAGAAACTGTATTACTCTTAGATAAACATCTTATAATTTCAACTGTGAAAAACAGGCACAGTCTAGTTGCTATCTTTATTTCTTTAGTGTTCCTGCTAACTTCTCTTTCTCTAGCCCTAATTCTCTGAGCAATAATCAAAACTACCTATAAATTATTTTACAAAATGTCTCAAAGTAACTAAGCTCCAGCATATCAAATAGAGCCAGATTTCTTTTTGGTCTTTCTCAAGATAGGATTGTTGAACGGTACCATAATTCAGTGAAAATTAAGCTGAATAGAAGCGGTGGACAGCTAAATACAAGTCCCCAAGAGTTAGTTCTCTCAAAGATGTTGAACTCTGGTGTTCTTTGTCTCTAATACTATGTGACACACTCTGTATTGCTGTACCTCACTTCTAGGTCCAGTGCCACCCGCTTCCGCTGGAGCCAGAGCTACTACACAGCCCAGGATGAGTGGGCTTTAGACAACATTTACATCGGGCAGCAGTGCCCCAACATGTGCAGCGGCCATGGCTCCTGTGACCATGGCATGTGCAGGTCTGTGCTCCCCAAGGGCGTTCCATCCCTGCCCCTGGGACTCGTGTCTGTGGACATGCCACAGCACCTTGCATTAGAACCAGGAGATAGGAGATACTTAACGACATAGCCAGAAGACAGCGCACTACCTTTTGACTTCTACTTTGAATGTGCTGTCACATTAAAATGAGGGTGGACTATATATTCTAAGCATCAAGGCAGGGCCTCCTGGGTTTCCATTTCAGAGTTTATTTAAAGGCTCCCTGCTACTGTTTCCTATTTCTCTGTGGACACTCTTAAAATTCTCCTGCACCACTTCTCCAGAGGCTCCAGGCTGTATGCACAGGGAGAGGTGGTAACCACTGATGTAGATGAGAAAGGAAATGCTGGAGTCCACTAGGACTCTAAAGAAACATCATTTGGGCCAGAGAGATACCTCAGTGGCCTAAGCACCTACCTGGCAAGCACAAGGACCTGGGTTCAATCCCTGAGACCCTGTGCCAAGCCAGCCCAGCACTGTGTGGGCCACTGAAACAGGCATGTTAGCCTATGATCCCAGCGCTGGGAGGCTGAGATCACAGGATCACTGTGAGACCCAACTGTTTAGCAAGACCCTGTACCAAGTAAGTAAATCTTAAAAAATAATAATAATTTTAAAAAATTAGACATCATTTAATCAGGAAGGGGATTATAATGCAAAGATTTATAATGCAACCCAGGTTACATGTTGGATCAATAATGTGGCTTTTCAAGGCTGTGGGAAGATCCTGAAATCTTTTGCTCCCCATGAGCACACGTACCTATGACCCTCTGGTGTCCTCTTCGATGCCTGGCTTCTGCCTTCACATCATGGTAGCTATTAAGAAAAGGTTCTATCCATTTGGGAAGTGTGAAAGACTACAAGTTTTTGCTTCCACACCATGCACACAGATTAAGAAGTAGAGACACTTCTGCAGTGGACGATGGGAGATGAGGGAAGGCAGGACGTGTCTGCAGGTTGAGGCCACAGCCCCCCAGGGCTTGCTCACTTGCTTCCTCAGTCTTGCTGTCTCCTAGGTGTGACCAGGGGTACCGCAGTACCGAGTGCCTTCCAGAAGCTGTGCTTCCTTCCACCATTATGTCAGATTTTGAGAACCCAAATGGCTGGGAGTCCGACTGGCAAGAAGTTATTGGGGGAGAAATTGTAAAGCCAGAACAAGGATGTGGGGTCATCTCTTCAGGATCATCTCTGTACTTCAGCAAGGTATGGCCCAGAGCTGGCTGGACATCGGGACAGTGGCCAGTGTGCTATGTGACTGGTCCACGGGACAGCCCTAAATCCATGGGTACAGATCTCACTGTTCCCCGTGTTCCCTGCTTTTGACTAGGGTTTTTCAGGTTCATCTTTCACTACATCTTGTCCAACTCTTGTAGTTTTCTTTTTGTTTGGGCTCATACAAATTTGGTTAGGCCAGCTTAAAATTCCTAGCCCTCTCGTTCCCAATTTAAAACCACTGCTTTGCTTCCTCCATTGGCTTGTAGGTTTGTGTACTGAGGTCTTGGAGTGGAGCAGGCACCTGGTCTCTTCTCACCTTGGCCTTGGAGAGCTGGAAAGATACAGACCAGGGATGAGCAGTCTGGCATTGGTATATCTGGGCATCAAAGACAGAAATTCTGTAGCCAGAGTACAGAATCTAGTACTGGGCTCCCACTTCTCAGCTCTGCAACTTTGAGCAATTACTTAACCTTCTTATAACTTAGCTTCTTATAACTGTAAAAAAGGGGACAATAAGAAAATCATTAGGGTATTATGGAGATTAAATGAGTTAGTATTTGTCAATCATGTGAAACAGTCCCTGACATATAGAAGGTATTTCTGTATTTATTAAATTCGTCAATCCATTAGTCTCAGAAACAGGGCAGGAGGGTGGCAGAATTGTGGTAAGAATGGCTCTACAGGGCATTGGCCAGCTCTCCATGCTGAGCAGACGCCTCAGGTCCTACTCTGACTGATTGGTGACTGTTGGTGGCATTTGCTGATGGGTAGGACTCTACATGAAAGTTCTACTTGTGGCATTCAGCTTCCCCAAAGGGTAGCACCAGAATTGGGCCCACAGATCTGCGGATCCGTACAGGGACTAAGGTAGCAGGCAGAATCACAGAGACCGATTCTCTTGAAACACCTTCAATTCCTGTGGCTCGGGTAGGGGAGGAGAGAGAGAAGTGCCTCCCTCTCCTCTTTCCTACAATATAAGCAGTACATTCTTTTCCATTCTGCTCCAGTTCATCTCCCCATTTAGTCTTCAGAAGGACTAGAACGAGGTCGCACCTTCAACCTGAGCAACATGCCTGTCCTGAGTGATTGGCACCTCTTTTAGACATACAGGGATTAGCACCGCTTCTTTGAAAAAGGGCAGAGCCAGAGATGTCCCACTTCACATCACGTAACAAGTAGCCATGTGGGTGTTGTACCACAGGGCTGAATCTGTTGGGCAGAATTCCAAGAAAAGATAATTTATGCAGGTACCAAAATAGGTACAGGTTTTGTTTTGATGCAGGTGCAGAACAAAGAATCAGCAAGCAAACAAGACAAAAAAAAAAAAAAAGATCAAGAATGCATTCCAGTTAGCAGTATTTTCTCTGTACTGACACTGAAGGCCCCCAAACATCATTGTTAAGGACAGAGTCGATACATGACCTACATACACCTTATAGACCCGCACATGCTGTATAATTGTGCAAAAGCAGAAAGCCTTTGCTTGCCATGAGCCATGAGCATCAATTCTAAAATAAAACTATGAGCCCTTCACCGATATGCAATCAAACACCCCAATAAATGTGTGTGCAATGTGTGTACCCAGATTTTAAATGTGTTCATGGTCTGGGTTCTATGTCAGTATTCCTTTCACTTCATTCAAGACAGTGTCTGCAGCCGGACTCCCTGGGTTTTGTGCCTGTACTCAAAACTCAGTTAGTGGTTCACCTGACAAAGATACAGCATCTCTCTGTGTGTCCGTTTTCTTGTCTATAAAGTGGGATGTTAGGAATAATAATGAAGTTGATGCAAGTAAAGAACTAAGGATAACACTGTGTACATAGAACGAATCTGATAAACGCTAATATCGAAGTTCTGTTTTATGAGAGTAAATTTCAAACTGGTGTCACTGAATATATACATTCATTAACTTAAAAGACCATTAACTTAAAATCATGAATAAATTTATTTAGATCTGTTTAGCTCTAGGTGGGAGAAGCCACTTTAAACCAAAACGCAGGAAATTGGGTCTATGCAATAAAAACTCAAGGTGGGCTTGAATCAGAGATCTCAGTACCCAGAATGCCCACAGAACTTCCTCCCAGAGGATAGGCCATATTTGCTGTCACCATGAGAGTGACCCACAGCCACAGAGCTTTAAAGACACTCTGTGTAGGGGAGACAGACAAGTTTCCTTTAGTGATCTCAGCCTCCGCGAGGTGCGGTGCAGTTTGACAGAGCTGCAGTACAGTGTGGACGCTGCACCAGCGAGCATGCTGAAGTGGAGAACACCCAATAACCAGCAAGGGCTTTGCTTGCCACCCTAGATCAGTTGACGTACAAACACACTTCCATCCCGTCCTGTCTCTCACAAACATTCAGGCTAGTCTCCAGTATTCCTGCACTCCTGCATAACTTGAACTCATTTTTCAAACGCCAGTCCTCTGCTCCACCAGGGAGCTCTCCTCACACTCCTCTCCCACCGTGCTGCCGCCTTCCCTACTGCCCTCCCCTTTCTCACTTCCCATCTCCTCTGCTGTCACATCAACCTTTCAGCTGTGTCTGGGAAGCTTTGGGATCTACGGCAAACTCTACACATATTTCTGTCTGCAGAATTCCTCTCTTTTTATATGTGTATTGATCATATTTTATATGTATCCTTCCAGTACCTAGCAAAAAGCAGAGTTCTACTGAGCTGAATTCTAGATAAAGTGACCAGCCTAGAAATGCATGCCATGCACTTGGCACTAAGGTATCGATAAATGCTCTTAACAGTAAACAGGTTGAAGAATTAATAAGTAATTATAGTACTAAAGGGGACTTACTAAGTAATTAAGACTTGGTTTGCAGCTCTCGTGTGTATTACTGCCTCTGCCACAAATCTGTGAAATCCGTTCATGATTGCTTTTATAACACAAGGTCTTCCATCTGGTACAATTAAGTGCTGATGAAAGGAATGAATGAATGAAATTAAGAAAATTGAAAAGCAAAAAGAAATGACTTACTCTCAAATATAATGAACTTGTTTGTTTGTAGTGACATTTTGGTTAATGAAAACTTAATTTTCTTTGGAGATGTTGTAAAGTTCTAAAATCTAGAAGCATTTCTGTTAGATTTGCTGTATCTTTACTAAATCCTTGAAGTAGTATAAACTATCTTAATCTAGAACTTGAGGGCAATTTATGAGCAATTTTCACACTCTAGGAATAAGGAGATACACACACACACACACACACACACA
>PVKN010016986.1:0-17581 GCA_004027915.1 Capromys pilorides | reverse complement strand
TTTTTTTTAATTTTTATTTATTTATTTATTTGTTTGCTTGTTGTGTTTGTTTGTTTCTTTATTTATTCATTTTGTGGCTGGCTCAGCCTGCCCTGGTGGTGGCGCTGGCGCAGCATGTGGTGCCGGGGATCGAACTGCAGTCCCCGCAGTTGCCTGAGCCCTCCCAAGCAGGCGCTTTAGACCACTGAACCATCTCGCCGGCCCCTCATCTGGTTTTGGTGGCTGGCACAGCACACTGGGGGTTCCAAGGCTGGCATGGCATGTGGTATCAAAGGTCAAACCCAGGTCCTTGTGCTTGCCAGGCAGGTGCTTAGGTCACTGAGCTATCTTTGAGTCCCTTCCAAAAATTTTGGAGAGCTTCTTTGGCGGTCATGAATTTCTTCAGGTGTTCTTTGTCTTGTAAGTATCTTATTTCCCTATACCTTTTTTTTTTGTTTGTTTTTTGGTGGCACAGGGGATTGAACTCAGGGCCTTATGCATGCTAGACAAATGTTCTACCACTGAGCTACAGGCCCAGCCCTCTCTATCAATTTTGAAAGCTCTCCTTGACTTGAAGGTTTGTGTTGAGAAGTCAGAAGTGATTCTGATAGGCTTTCTTTTATAGGTGATTTGTTTCTTTTCTCCAACAGATTTCATCTCTCTTTTTTTTTTTTTATTATGACTGGCTCAGTCTGCCCTGGGGGTAGGACTGGCACAACATATGGTGCCAGGGATCGAACTTCAGTCCCTTGGTTGCCTAAGCTTGCCTAAGCAGGCGCTTTAGACCGCTGAGCCATCTCACTGGCCCTCTAACAGATTTTAATTTTTTTAAAAAAAATTTTGTCTTTTTGAGACAGGGTCTTGCTATGCAGTTCAGGCTTGCCTTGAGCTCACTAGGTGCCCCAGGCTGGCCTCAGACTCAGGACAATCCTCCTGCCCTGCCTCCCAAGTGCTAGGATTATAGGCAGGTACCACCACACTCAGCTAGCTTTTATTTTTAATTAATTAATTAATTAACTAATTAATTATTACAGGACCAGGGTTTGAACTCAGGACCTTGCACTTGCCAGGCAGGTGCTTGTGCCCTGAGCTATCTTCCCAGCCTCAGCTAGTTTTTAATATTCTGTTCTTATGCTGTATTTCTGGAATCTTGACTGTTATATGCCTTGGTGCAAAGTTTTCTATCATGGCTAGTTAGAATTCTTATTTGTGTGTCGAGTTCTTTCTTCATGTTTGGGAAGTATTTTTCCATTCCTTCTATGAACAGATTTCTTACATGTCATATCCACTGCCTCCTGCCTTCTCATTGATTCTGATTGATCTTATGTTATTCCACTTTGCATTATCTAGCAGCTGTTGGACTCATTTTTTTCATTGTCCCTTCCTAATTTAAAAAAAATCTTCCTCTTCATGTTCACTCCCCACAATCCCGGCTTCTGTGTCTGCCTGTCTGTCCTTACACAGTCTCATTTTGCTCCGTGTGCTTTCCACAGAAGTTTTCATCTCCAGAATATCTGTTTGATGGGTTTCATTTCTTTCTTATGTTGGCCGTTAATGATTTCCAACATTTCCTTAAATTCCTCTTTTTTAAAATCTGTATCTGCTCTAGAGTCACTCACCAATTGTTTCGTCATGGTCCCCATCTCTGTAGTTATTGGAGAGATTATTTCCCATTCTTTTCTAGAGCTCTTCCATCTGCTTCTTTACTTCCACTGTCACCACTTCAGAAAGTCTGGGTGGGTGGCTTTCAAATTGTCCCACCTCCTTGGCCTCTAGATTTACCTTTGGTGACCTGCATGCCTGAGGCCGCATCTTCACTGTCTTCTCATTTTCTTCTGTTCTTTTAGGTTGATGCTTATAAATAGCTTGTGGCAGGTAGCTTCACAGCTAGGTTTTGAACCTTTCATAGATGACTGCTTCTCAAAAATATCTTCCAGGGGTAGCTGCTTTTGTGTTTTGAGTCTGTTGCAAGATCCTACCTCCTCCATTTATTGGGAATGAGAAGTTGCTGCCTCTTTGGCTCTGGCCCTGGTTCTTTGGGACTGGCCTATAGCACTGTTTTTTCTTTTTCCTTTTCTTTTTTTGTCTGTTTGAGACAGGGTCTCTCTGTACAATTCAGGCTGGCCTTGAGCTCATGTTTGTAGCCCAGGCTGGTCTCAAACTCGCACCAATCCTCCTGCCTCAGATTCCCAAGTTCTGGGATTACAGGCGTGTGCCACCACGCCCAGCTTCCTATTTTTGATCCTTAGGCAATCTCAGTCTTTTTTTTTTTTTTTTTTGTGGTACTGGGGATTGAAGTCAGGACCTTGCACTTATCAGGCAGGTATTTGTGCCCCTGAGCTATCTCCCCGGCCCTCCATCTTCATATATACACCAGGAAGAACAGTTGATTAGATCAAGTATGTCACCTTGGCTCAAGTAGTACTATCAGCAATAACAATGGCGGCAAACACAGCCTATAGAATGATAAACTGTAGTAATTATTAACTTATCACCTTTAACCATATCTACCAGATTTATAGACATAGAACCAAATCTAGAATCAACCCTAAATTGTATGCCGTAAACATACCCTCAATAATGTGATTTTACCCTTAAGGGAGAAAATGTAATAGAGACTGGGTGAAAACAGAAAGAGAAGAAGAAGAGATTAGAAAGCAGGCTGGAGGGCAAAGGAGGCTACATGAGTTTAGGGACACTGCTGCAGGTGACAGGAGAGAAAAAGAGGGGGAAGTAAGAATGGCACAAGGGGCTGGGGAGATAGCTGGGTAGAATATGTGCTTGCCTGGCAAGCTCAAGGGCCTGAGTTCAATCCCCGGTTCCGCAAAAAAACAAAAACAGAACAGAGTAGAACACAGAACAGCAAGGTGGCTGGAAGCAGTGTTTGCAGTCCTAAAAACAAACAAGAAACAAAAAAAAGGAGAAAAGAAGACACTCAGGAGCTAAGGCATCCCGCTGTGAGTTTGAGACCACCCTGAACTGCGGAGTGAGCGCAAGCCCAGCCTGCACTGCACCGTGAGACCCGCGCAGACCCCAGCTGCTGGGAGTGCTGAGCGCCGCGGGCCTCTCCCAGGCGGCCACTGGCCAGCCCCGCCCTGCGTGGGGCATCTGAACCCGCGTGACGCGCTGCTGCGGCGGGTCGTGCTGCGGCATTTTTCTGTGGAGGCCTCGGAGGTCTCCAGCAGCAACCGTGCCTCGGCGCGCTGCAGCTGCCAAGCTGCTGAAGTGAGTGAGGCCCAGGAAGGACGCGCTGCCCGCCCCTTCCTTCTCCTGTGTGGGACCCCTCTTCATTTCCCTGTGTGCTTCAGTTCTCACTGCAGACCCTTGAGGGGTCCCGGGGACCCTTTTTTGTCCCTCTCTTCCCCCTATTGCTGTACCCAAGTGTCTGGACACCAAATCCCCGAGAGGCTCTTCGAGTACTGCTCCCCACGCCACCTCCCAGAAGTCGGGGCAGGTTTTCTTCTACTGCTCTTCCTTTGGGAAGAACTTCTCTGTGCACACTATTCAGGATTAAAAATAATCCCGAGAAGATTTACAGGACTTTTGGAACACAAGCCACAATTTCTACCTAGGCGTCCTGCTAACACCTCCTGTGCTCATGGTGGGGCTGTGGAGAGTGGCGGATCATGACTGTGGGACCACTGAGGCTTGAGGGCTGGCTGGGAGGCTGCACGGGAAGAGCCGGGCCCCTGGGTGTGGCCTGGAAGGTGTCTGTGCGCACCCCTCCTCCCCCCATGGCTCCGCTTCCTGCCTGCCGCGCCTGGGAGTGTTTCCCTCTGCCATGCCGCCCTGCCTTGCTGCCAGCCCGCTGTGTGCCGCAACCCCCACAAACCGTGAACCAAAGCAAACCCCTCTTCCTCCAGGGTGTGGGTGCCGGGCCTTGCGTTTCAGTAAAGGGGATGTGACTAAGACAGCACACTATCTGAGAAGTAACTCACTAGCAGGTTTGCAGGGGCGCCGCAGGGAGTCTTTATAGTGCAGCCTGGCTCAGGACAGAAGCCAGCTCTGCTGCCCCAATGCAGCAGTGGCTGGGGAGGGAGGGAGCAGGGCTTAAGTGGCAGCACAGGCTGGGGCAAGGCTGAGCAGGCGGCGTGAAGTCTCGTGTGCAGATAGGGGCCCAAGGGCTGGCCGGATGGCTCAGCGGACTACCGTGCCTGCTTGGGAGGGACCAGGGCTCAAGCCCCTGGGTGCTGTGCTGGCCCTGCTCCCAAGGCACGCTGGGATGGCGATTGAGACTGACACACACATGCTCCCAGTGCTTGGGAGTCTGGAAACAGGAGCATCACGAGCCCAATCTGTGTAGTGAGACCCTGTACTAAATACCTAAAAATACAATAGAATATAAATAGGGGTATCTCAGCTCCCCTCTTTGTTTTCCAAAAGACAATAGCATCATCTGAAGTGGGGACGTGGGGAGGGACAGCCAGGGAAGGCACTGAAGCGACCGTACCAGTCCATTGGAGTACGACAGGGGAGGGGGACCAAGCGACAGCCAAGCTACACCCCTAGCCAACCTCTTCAACTGCTCGCATCACTGCCATGGGGTTGGCACAGTCACGGTGCTTGGGATGTGGGCGAGACAAGCAGTGAGTGGCCGGGGTCACTCCATGGTCCACGGGAGGTCGAGGCCCAAGCTGCCCATCTTGGCCTGGTAGACAGTGTTGAACTTCTCACTCTGCTCTGGAGAGAAGTGCTCCTTCCAGTCCCCTACGACACCTGGGGAGAGGCAGCAGGGGTCAGGGTACAGCGCAGCTGACCCCAGGTCCCTGGGAGAGACAGCAAGGGTGGCCCACTGAATAGAAGTAGTACAGAGGGCGGGGACAGAGGGGACAGGCTCTGCCAGCCCAGGAGCCTCAGCTGCAGTGGGAGAGGCCAGAAAGAGACCAGCCTCACAGCGAGGTCAGTCTTGAGACGCCCCACGCTGGAGTCTGGCTGTGAAAACTGTGGTCCACAGGCTGTGGTTGTTCAGCTGCCCCGGAGGCCACATGCATTTGCCCACAGAGGAGTAGAGGAGCCCACGGCCCAGGACACGGAATGAGGGAGGCTATGAGGGGCTCAGCCCACAGAGCCCTGTCCAGCCAGGTAGCCCGAGCCCTGGTCTCCCCAGGCCCCGCAGGGACCCAGGCAGCACTGAGGTGTTTCCAAGTGCTGTAGCAACAGGGCCAGCATCACTAAGCAAGGAGGGCAGGATCCAAACCCCAGACGGGTCCCCACCCAGGGGCGACTGCCATGTGTAGGCAGCACATCTCCTGAGATGCCAGCCGCCCCCAGAGCCCAGCACGGGGCTCCATTTTGTTCAGAGCTTTTCTAGGAGCTGCTCATACTCGAAACTCCACGCCACGTGGATGAACGCTGGGCCACGCTGTCTGCGCTTAAGTGACTCTCTGCAACCCCTCTTCTATGAGCCATGCAGGCTGTCGTGTAGGTTCTCAGACCATGAAGTGGTGGGCTGCAGAGCCTGGACCTGGGGCCGATGCAAGGGGCGGCCTCCTGGGCGCACCCACACTGGAGTAGAGTGGGTCAGGGCCCTGGAGTCACTGGGGCAGAGGAAAGCCTGCCCAGGGAGCTGCTGCCAGGGAGAAGCCAGGGCCTGGGTCGGCTGCACCTGGCCTGGGCAGTCTCCGAGGCTCACCACCCTGGAGAGGGGCTGCCCCAGGCAGAAGCTGTGGGGACACGGGGAGACCACCCAGGGCAGCGGGTCCAGGTGCAACCTCAGCAGGGACAGATGTGGGTGGCGGCTCAGGGACCAAGCTCATACCTTTGCGAAGAAAGCGGCCCCGGCTGGGGTCCATGATCTCCGTGGACACCAGGCTATAGTTGACCACGCTGCTCTGGCTCATGAAGGGGAAGCTGCAGTGCTCCAGGATGGAGTCCTCCTCCCCAGGCCCCATCGGGCATCCCAGGAAGTCACTGAGCCTCTGCAGGGTGGCCCGGGGCACCTGCACCAGAGCACAGAGATAGGCACCGCAGGAGTGGGCAGACATTGGCACGAGGCTGCCCGGTCCCACGAGGCTTGCGTGCTTGGTTTTTCTTTCTTTTTTTTGAGACAGGGTCTTGCTATGCAGTTCAAGCTGGCCTTGAGCTCACTTTTGTAGCCCAGGCCGGTTTGAACTCACATTGACCCTCCTGCCTCAGCCTCCTGAGTGCTAGGATTACAGGCATGTGCCACCATGCCTGGCTGTCCCACGAGACTTTCTATTGCAAGAAGTTAGAAAAACTTAAATGCTAGCCTGATATGGTGGCAAATGCTTGTAATCCCAGCAATCTAGGAGACTGAGGAAGGCTAACAAATTTGGGGCCAAACAGGACAATTTGTTGATTTAGCAAGACCCTATCTCAATATAAACAACTTGAAAATGGGTTGAAGGTTTAGCTGAGTGTGGGGAACCTGGGTTTAATCCCCCGTACGGGACGGGGGGACATAAACACCCAAGAATGAAAGAGATTTAGTTAAATTATATCTAATTTATCATTGAAGATTCTGCAGCCACTAACATTTGTGCGAGGGAGAGACACTAAGGTGTGACACCTGCATTATGAGCTCCACAGCACAAAAGCAAAGACAAAGGCCAGACAGGTGGACACAGGGATGGGCAGACACACAGTGGGGCATGGGGACAGTGGCACAGGGGTGAGAGGACACAGATAGGATGGCACACAAACAGGTGGCACTGAGGTGGTCAGTGGGTGGGTGGGCAGACAGTGGACAGGTGGAGGGAAAGGGACAGGTGAATGGGATTAGATAGCCAGACAGGTGACAGAGGCACAGGCAGGGCCAGTGGCAGGTGTCTTCCTAAGACCTGGTCAGGTGATGGGTGTGGCCAGGGCCCCTGGGCCCCGGCACTACAGAACACATCTCACAAAGCTGCTGCCGATGCCACTGCCACCTCGACTTCTGCCATCACCAGCCAGGGTCCAGGCGATGTCTCTGGACCTCACCACCCACCCACCCACCCACAGGAAAGGAGGCCCCGAGATGAGCCTGCTCCTCACAGCCGCTCCGCCCCAGTGAGCGTGCCCCATGCCAGGCATCAGTGCTGGGGACGCGTCAGTCGCCAGGAGGTAAAGCCTGATTTCAACACCTACTGGGGACAGCAGGGGCCTCCAGCTGCCCAGCCTGCCTGGCTCCCACCCTGTCCCCTCTCTAGTGCAAACCAGACCAGCACCATCTCTGATGTGCAAGGATTTTTTTAAAAAAATATATATTATGGCCGCTCAGCCTGCCCCGGGGTGGGGCTGGCACAGCATGTGGTGCCGGGGGCATCGAACCTCGGTCCCTGTGGTTGCCTAAGCTTGCCTAAGCGGGCACTTTAGACCACTGAGCCATCTCACCGGCCTGTGCGAGGGTTCTGACAGTCGGATGTGGTGGCGCATGCCCATAACCCCAGCAGCCCAAAGGCTGAGTCAGGAGGGTTGCCAAGGGTTCTAGGCCAGTCTGGGCTACACAGAGGGGCTCCATCTCATGAAACAACTCCTCTAAACCATGAGGAACTAAAGCTATGGGCTTAGGGCCTAGGAGATAGCTCAGCTGCATAAACATCTGTCTGGCAAACATGAGGTCCTGAGTTTGATTCCTGCTACCACACACACACACACACACACACACACACACACACACACAAGCTATGGACTTAATAGTTTTATGTTGAAGAAATCTTGTGCTTGGCATTGAAAGATCTCATTGCATCTTACAGAGCCCAGGCTTGTGGGAGGTGCTCTGACGCCTTTCTCTTTGAGACAGGGCCTCCACGCTGCCCAGGCTGAGTCTGAACCCCTGGGCTCGGATACCCCTCTTCTCTCAGCCTCTGCAGTAGCTGGCATTGCAGGCAGGCACCATTGCACCCGGCTTTTCTTCTTAATAATACATTTCCAGTCGCTTCCAAAGCAGCATCATGGTGCACACCTGTGACCCAGCTACTCCGGCGGCTCAGGCAGAAGAATTCCTGAAATACAGATGTGTGAGCCCAGACTGGGCAGCTTTGTGAGATGCCGTCTCAAAATGAATAAAAAGAGGATGCGCTGGGGGTCGAGCACAGGGTCAGTCTCGCCTAGCGAGCAGAGGACCTGGACGGCAGCCTCAGGCCCACAGCCCCGCGCACACACCTCACTGAGACACTACCCCGGGAAAAGGGGCTCCTTCCGTTTGTTGTGCTGAGCGGAAACCCTGCCGGGTGCTCGCACCCGGAGCTGGAGCTGTGCCGGGAACTCTCAGTTCCTTGGCATCACACGTGCTGTTCCCTGGCCCCGCGACAGCAAGGCCTGTGTGTTTGTTGATCGCATGTAGGAGCCCGAGGGAGGAGCAGACAGATTGAATCTATTCAGAAACAAAGATGCTTCTCTGGGCTTATCTGAGCTTAGCGGTGGGATGGGGTGGGGGGCTGGTGGAGGCGCCCACCTGGTGCAGCTCCTCGTAGGTGATGAAGAGCATGTTCAGGTCTGCCTTCAGACCCAGCCAGCCCTTCACGTGCTCGAACCAAGAGCCGTAGAAGCCTGCGGAGGAGAGAGGAGGAAGGCGCAGGCCAGGCCGGGGTGCAAGGGGGCGGGGCTGTGAGGGGGTTGTGGGAGGGGGGGAACACCTCCCTGGGGGTGTGTGACAGGATCAGGGGACCCTGGACCTAGTGGTGTCTCCGCTGACGCCTGGACGGGTGAGTCCTTGTCCCTGCTCCTTGCTCTCTGCCTTGGAGCCACCAGGGACAAAGGACCCCAGCTGCTAGCCATGCAAACCTCAGCTCTTTTTTTTCCTTGTGACCGGGTCTCGCTCTGCAGCCCAGTCTGGCTTTGAAGTCGCCCGGATCTTCCGGCCTCCCCCTCCCAAGGGCCTGGATGACAGGCATATCGTCCCAGGGATGATTGAACACACTGGCCCAGCAGCCGGTGACGAGGAAATGGGTCACCGAGGTCCCCAGGAGGTACCTGTGCCCTCGAGAAACTCATCCACGAAGTCCTGGAAGGAGCTGGGGTCCGGCAGGAAGTTGGCCAATTTGTGGAAGTGGTAGAAGGAGACCAGCACGTCCTTGGGGTTCCGGGCCATGTATATCACCTTGAGGGGAGACCAGAGCTCTGCCCGAGCACCAGGAAGAACCCTGCCCTGGCTACGGGAGACAGAGGCCTGGGCCACACAGGTGGAGGGGACATACATAGGCAGTGCCGGGGCCCGACTGGAGAAGGTGGGGCACCCCCCCGACGCCGGCCCAGGAGGGCAGGCGCAGCCCGCTCCGCTCTCGGCCTGCCAGGATTCCCTCTCCTCCGCTGGCTCCCCAGCGCCGTCACAGGCTGTGGTGGATGATCCTGCCTGCTCCTGCCTCTCTGTGGACCGACTGCCCATCCACCTTAGGTGCCAATCTGGGCCGGAGATAAAGGCAGAGACCCCAGCCCTCCCCGCTGCTGCCCACGAGCTCCCCACCTCTGGGCCCCATGCCCCTCCGCTCACCCTGGTCTTGGCGTGCAGAAGCGCAGGCCCTAGGGCCTCTGCGCCCAGGTGGGAGGTGAGCAGGCGGGGCAGGCCGGGGTCCAGGCTGCCAAGCAGGTTGACAAAGCTGCTGTGCTCCATCCAGGGCACCCGCTCCCAGTTGGGGACGTGGTGGATGGGCCAGAGGTGGCCCTTGCAGAAGATGAGGCTTAGCACCTGCTGCATCCACGTGGTCCCTGGGTGGGGAGAGCTGGGTGTGACGCGGGCATCCAGGCCTGGAGGGGGCGACGTGGCGGACACCGACTTCCCGCTGGCCTCCAGCAGCCCTGTTGCCCACCGTGTTGGGATTTTCTAAGGAAACGGCTTCCTCTAGATCTAGAGCTGCCTCTCTTCTTTCTCTTTCCTTTGTGGTGGTTGTGCTTCTGGCTGAGAGCTGGGCCATTGTTAGCTTTATAACACCTCGAAGAAGAGAACAGAGTGCCTCACCCGTGGGACACCCCTGCTTCGGCCTGCCAAGTACTCAGGACTGCAGGTGCGCGCCACCATGCCCTGCTTCAGCAAGTGTCTTTACGCAGTTCTACAAGTTAATATTGAGGTTGCAGAAAGGCAGGCACGTGCGGTAGGCAAGAGAGCTCCGTGGTCTAAAGTGCTTGCTTAGGCAACCAAAGGGACCGCAGTTCAATCCCCAGCCCCACCCCTAGGTTGTTGGGGTTTTTTGTTTGTTTGTTTTTGTTTTTGCGGTACCAGGGATTGAACTCAGGATCCTGCAGTTGCCACGCAAGCACTCATTCTATTGAGCTATCTCCTCGGCCCAGCCCATAATTTAAAAAAAAAAAGAAAGAAAGAAAGAAAAAAGAAATGCAGGCACACTCAGGTCAAGGAAAGGACAGAGCTGCAAAGCCCTGGGGCTCCGTAGCAGACAGAGCAGAACAAGGTGGCAGGGGCAGTCCAGAGCAGGGGGTAGACAGCCTTGGGGGACCAGCAGCGGCCTGGGCCAGAGCTGATACTAGAGAGAACTCCAGCACACCAACAAGCACCGTGCAGAACAAGGAGGAGCTGGATCAGCATGACGAGCTGTAAGAGGCTTATACCAACAGCCTCCAACAATGCCAGTTTCACCGATATCCCACTACAACTATGGAACGTTAGACTATATATACAACTACTCTCTCTTTGTACAAAGAGAAGATAAAATTTTTGTTGTTGTTGTAGTTGTTTTCCTTTTTTTCCTCCCCTACTAATATAGATTAGAAAATTTATCATGTCTACACACTGTGCTCTGTATAACTACTATGAGGACAACAAAATTCAATGTATCAATTATTGCGAATGCACTACTAATGTGTTTTGAAACTATCATATTGTTATTTCCTATTAAAAATTAAAGTAAATAAAAAAAGGAAAATTAAAAAAAAAAAAGGAGGAGGATGTACAGAACATGCACAGGAAGGAAAAAACGCAAATTAATGCACTACCACTGCGTGGGCAAAGCCGGCATCACCAGCCCCAGTGGGTCAGAGGCACAGAGCACAGCGGGCTGACAGCAGTCAGCAGGCTCTGTGGTTGGGTCCATGCTGGGCTCCAAGGGCTCCCACAGTGTGGGGGATCCCCAGCTTGCGGCTGGGGGGAGAGGTACTGTAGGGGGTGGAGCTGCTGGAAATGGTGGTTCACGCCTGTGAACCTCACCACTCAGGAAGCTGAGGCAGGAGGATCACAAATTCCAGGCCAGCCAGGCGTGGTGGCGCAAGCCTGTAATCCCAGCACTTGGGAGGCTGAGGCAGGAGGATCGGAGTGAGTTCGAGACCAGCCTGGACTACAAAAGTGAGCTCAAGGCCAGCCTTTGAGACCCTGTCTCAAAAAGACAAAAAAATAAAATTCCAGGCCAGTCCAACCCTTCAGGCTGCAAAAACAATGCAAACAAAAAGTGGAAGCTGTTCCAGGGCCTCTGGCTGGGGGTCCTCGGGACAAGAGGACACGGTCTCTTCCTCCTGTTTTTCACCTCCAGGCTTAAGGTGGGCAGGCTTGTCCCACTGTGTGCACCCCGCAAGGCACAGGCCAGCCAATCAGGAACTGGAAAGCGGCGAGGCGCTCCTTCCCCCAGAGGCGGAGCTAGGACTGGGCTAGGGGAGGAGGCCTGGAGGCCCCTGGAGTGGCATCGCAAATGGGAAAGTCGCCGCAGGGCGGCGGCCACTCTTGCTCAGCAGCTGCTCCGCGAGGTTGCTTGGATCTTGGACTCCCTGAGGTAATTCCCTGTAAGTCAGTAACAAGGTGCCCAAGACCACTCAGTAGTTTAAAAATCACAAAAATCACGGTCTTAAGCCCCCATGTCTGGGGCATCCCTCCTAAGACTGATGAGTTCTTTTTATAGCAAACAAGACATAGTATTTGTGTAGCTTAAAGGTCAGTAACCTCGGAATGTGTAAAACTGTGGTGACCTCAGTCGGAGTGATTCATGGTAAGGGATGTGTACCTAAGGCAATCAGCCACTGTGTAACAGGTGACGATTAAGTCTAGGCCTGACTGCCTGGTGATCCCTGTAGGAGTGGAGCTAATGAGCCACACGGTGGCTCATGCCCAGCACTTGGGAGGCTGAGGCAGGAGGATCGGTGCGAGTTTGAGACCAGCCTGGGCTACAAAAGTGAGCTCACGGCCAGCCTGAATGCATAGTAAGACCCTGTCTCCAAAAGACAAGACAAAAAAGGAAAAGTCCATCAAGTCTCAGGCTCCCTGCCTCCGGTCAGAGGATCTGCCCAGCTCCTGGCCCCGAGATCCTCTCCTTCTGTTTAGAGTTAATAAAGGCTTCCCCTCCCCCTGTTTCTGTCACTGCCATTGCTGCTGCCTCTAAAACCTATCAAAGTTAACCTGTAAATTATGCCTGTGTGTGTTGGTAAGTTACAAATAATTAATTTAAATATGTATACATGCTAAGTAGAGAGTAGTTTCTGTTTAAAAACCCTGTACTCTGGCTCAGCGCTTTTCTCTGTCTTCTCTCCAACATGAGTAGAATTCAGGAAGGCCTGAGCTTGGTATTAAAGGCTTATTATAAATTCCCAATTTGGGAGCTAGGGAGGTAGCTCCATGGCATAAGTGCCTGCCTGGCAAGTGTGAGGTCATGAGTTCAAACCCTGGTCCTGCAAAACAAATAAATAAAAATTTAAAAATTCCCAATTTGGAATTTAATAGCTGTGACCATAATTTTCTTTTCCTATGTCACAGTGTCCTGAGTAAGCAAGTTCTATTTTGGAGAAGTTTACGGGAAGAAACCTCAGAATTTTTTCGCTTTGCTTCCTGGTGATGAGCACTGTCCTGCCCACCAGGTGATTCCGGCTCGCATTCCAGAGCTGGCCCCATGAAGTCCCGAAGACAGCAGTCAGCTGAGCACGGGGCCAGGCCCTGGGGGTGTCTGGACTGTCGCCTAGCTGGCCTCTGAGGGGCTAACAGTTCTTTTTTTTGTGGGGGGGAGTACTTGGGATTGAACTCAGGTCCTTGCGTTTGCCAGGCAAGCGCTTATTCTACTGAGCTATCTCCCCAGCTCCTAAAATACAGGGAGTGTTTAAAAATTTGTTACTTCTTTTTAAAAAACTTTATTTATGTCCGGCTCAGCCTGCCCTGGGAGTAGGGCTGGCGCAGTATGTGGTGCCGGGGATTGAACTGTGGACCCTGTGGTTGCCTAAGCAGGCACTTTAGACGCTGAGCTTGCCAGCCCGTTAATAGTTCTTGACAGAGCCCCAATATGTATTCTGTCTCGCTTTGCATAGAAGCCCCTCCTCTTGTCTCTAACCTAGGAATCCTGTGTTGCTGCTGGCTGACACAGGCTCCTATCCCTTCTGTCAGGGAAGTGCCTAATAGATTGCATTCTTTATTTAAAAAACCCAAACTTTTCCTGGGTAAAAAGCCCATTCTGTGTGGTGGCATACACCTGCAGTGTCAGCTACTCGGGTGACGGAGGCGGCAGGATCGCAGGCTGCATCTAGCCTGTGCAGACTGGGGAAACCCTGTCTCACAATGAAAACTTCCTAAGAGCTGGTGGTGCAGCTCAGCCCATTGGGAGCGCACCCAGGTAGTTGGGGACAAGGACAAGTGCTCTCCCAGTGGGCCTCAAAAAGCAGAACAACATAGAAAAGATTCCTGGCAACCACAAATCGAGATGCCCTCGGAGCTCGGCTTTGCCTTTTCCCGCCTGCGCCTGGCTCTGCAGGAAGCACGCGTGGCTTCTGCTGCCTCAGGTGGGCAGATCTTGGGCTTCGTTGTGAAGTGAAACAAAGGTTTCCTGTCACAGAAAGAGACCCAGTGGCGTGTGGATGATGACCATTGTGTGCTGGCTGCAGCCACGAGGCTGGGACAGGGCATGATTGATAGCATGCAGCTGACAGCTTATGTGATGGGTTCTGGCCCTGGTATGACTGCTGAATTATTGTTGTAATGGATCACTTGGATTTCAGACTTACTGAGGTAGCTTTCTGTGAATTAGTCACAAGGCACTCAAGAACACCCGGTACTTTAAAAATTACAACCTTAAACCACATGTCCAGGAAATTCCCCTGAGATTGACGAGTTCTTTTAATAATTGCTCTTGATAATAGGACATGGCATTTGTGTGGTTATTGTGTTGATAACCTCAGAATGTGTTGAATTAGAATAACCTAAGTCAAAGTGATTCATGTTGCCATGGATGTGCCTATCAGCCCCTATATAGTAGATGATAATTAACTTTAAACCTGACAGCCTGTTGAGCCATATAGGAAGGTAGCTAATGACTTCATTCTGCTAAAGATCAGAGGAAGTTCATTTAGATTTCATGCTCAATCTCTTGTCAAGTTAACTTGTAAATTGTGCCTGTGTGCACTGGTAAGTTACAAATGATTCATTTTAAAAATCAGGTGCATGTGCTAAGTGGAAAGTAGTTTCTGTTTAAAAACCCTGTTTAGGCCGGCGAGATGGCTCAGCAGTCTAAAGCGCCTGCTTAGGCAAATTTAGGCAACCATAGGGACCGCAGTTCAATCCCCAGCACCACATGCTGCGCCAGCCCCACCCCCAGAACAGACTGAGCCAGCCATAAATAAATAAATAAATAAATAAATAAATAAATAAATAAATAAATAAAAAGTTAAAAAAAATAAAATAATAAAGACCCCATTCTCTGCCACTTGGGGTGCTTCTCTGTCTTCTCTCTGCATGAGCTCAAGTCAGGAAGGCCCTGAGCTTGGTATTAAAGGCTTATTTTAAATTCCCAATTTGGACTCTGGTCTGGTTCTGTTTGAGAGCCCATAACATTTGGGGGCTCATCCGGGATCCCAATTACTGGGATCCATTTGGGAAGCCGGCCTTCTTGGAGACCTCGACCCTGGGAATGAACTCGGGTCCCAGGCATTTCTAGGTCTCCACACACGTCCAAATTATTTTGTCTAATTTGGACAATGAGCCCCTTGCAACTTCTTACCAGTAAGAGATTTTTTGTTTGGGGCCCCATTTTAAAAGAGTCTCAGGGGGAGGTGGACACCACAAGTGTCCCCTGGACTCAGCTCCCTTCCATGATGATGGATGGGAGCGTTTGGCTAGCATTTGATTTGATTCAGCTGGCAGTTGACTTGATTTGTCTTGTGGTCTCATTGTCCTTTTGTCTGTCTGTCTTGCATTGAGAAGCATGGGTCCATCTGCCTCTACTCCTGCTTCTGCTTATCTGTCGCCCTTGCACTGTGTTCTTAGCCATCTCCAGAGTTTCCAGCGGCCGTGCTGCAGCCTATGCGAGCACCGAGACCCCGGGAGAACTTCATACACTACGTAAACTAGAATGGCCATCCTTCCCGGAGAGCTCCTGGCCTCCGGAGGCATCGTTTAACCTTTCTCCAGCTTGCCAGGTCTAGAGAGTCATCTCAGATCCCTTAGATCCAGGGTTGGATTGATCTTGTCCACACACCCCCAAAATGGCTCAAAGTTTGCTGTTCTGGGAGCCATCCGCAGATGACAGGCTAGTCCCACAGGGTCACATTGGCAGTTCCAACTGATAGCGAGCAGCCATGATCCCCCACCATTGTTGGAGTCCCTTCCTGGTTCTCGTCTCCACCCAAGAAGTCCAAATTTATAATCCTAAAAACACATCATTGGAATTTGGAATTCCACCAAGCTAATTCCAATCTACCACTCCCAGTGCAACCCACAGCGATAGCAAAGACACTAAGACATATATATATATATATATATATATATATATATATATATATAATTATTGGGGAGCCAAGGGGCCCTAAGTTCAGCTATGAAGAGGCCTTTCTGGAACCAATAGAGTGACCCAGGGCTGCACCCAGGTTTTATTCAGTGGGTGGCTTGAGGAAGAGAATTGTGGGAAAAAGGTGAGCACTGTGAGCTGGGCTAGGTAGGAGGCCTGCATTCACCTCCATCATATTCAGAGAGGATATGCAGAGGAAGTAACTTATATGCTATTGCTCTCTTCTATGCTCTCTTATGTTATTGAGATAGTATCTCTTATTTTTGGGGTCTGGTGCTTCAGCTCTGATGTGTAATCTTTCAAGCCCCAGGAAGCTATAGCCTCTATCTCGAGGCTCGATCGCAGCCGACAGCATGTGGAGCATTGGCTCTTCATCCTGTCTCGACCTGGCTCATATTGGAGAGCAGCAGGTGGGGTTATCAGGGAAACACGCGTGCCATCTTCAAAAATTACCGCCAGCACCTCGGCTAGACCAATACACACCGCTTAAGGCCAATGGAAAGGATACTGAGAAGTCCTAGCCAGCTCCGTACATTTCAGTACGAGGAAACAGGGTCAGGCTCAGCCAACATGGAGACGGTTGCTCTTCTTTCAGGGGTCCTCTACAGACCAGCACCCTCAGAATATGCTCGTTCCGCCTGCCACCCAGCACACAGATAAATTCATTATGCAGTAGTTAAAATGTTGGTCAAATGTGTTGATAAATCTAAGTAAAAACATGGAAAAGCTATAAGGTTATGGCATTTCTTTAATGGGATATTTTATGACTTTTATATTTGTATATGTTGCCTTTGAACTAGCTGCTAAATGTCCTGGTATTCCCTGTTTGACTTTAGATAATAGCACTAGAGAGAGTAATGTTAGCAAGCCTCCTACCAGACTTTATGTAAACTTCTGAAAAATGGGACTTTTATTTATTTATTTTTGTGTTTTTTTTGTCTTTTTGAGACAGGATCTCGCTATGCAGTTCAGGCTAGCCTTGAGCTCATTTTTGTAGCCCAGGCTGGTCTCGAACTCTCACCAATCCTCCTGCCTCAGCCTCCCAAGTGCTGGGATTACAGGCATGCGCCACCATGCCTGGCTCAGCAGCCTTCTTAAAGACTTGGAGGAGAGGTTTCCCTGGGACAGACCGGCTCTGATTCCCCTCTACATGCTGAAGGAAATGTCAGACCTGCTCTGTTTCCGTTTCCTTTCTTTGCCACTTTCCTACTCTTAATTTCCCACCTCTTTGTACTTTCCTTTTCAGAAGCATGTAAAATTAGGACAGCTGGATGACCTGCTGTGCTTTTCTCTCTCTCTTTCTGCTCATCAACTAACTCTACCTGAGCTTTTCAGTAGAACAACTTAATGAGTCACTCCTTCAGAAACTAGGCTGAGGCCGCTTGCAATAGTTTACCTTCTACTGTGGCTGTCAGTGAAGTGATTTACATCTATGCTTTCCATGGTAAGAGTAAAAAAGACTTTTGTCAGCCTTAAATAAATATTTTTAGGGGCTAGGGAGATAGCTCCATGGCACAAGTGCCTGCCTGGTAAGTGCACGTTTGTGAGTTTGAACCCTGATCCCACCAAAAAAAAAAAGAGTAATGTGTTTTTACCAATATGTAAAATGTTATTACTAAATGATAAATGTATGTTTTACCTATGAACTCCCAAAAGTCAACATAGTCTAGTCCTGCTAGGAAAGGTTGCCCTGGTGACTAGGTAAAAGAACACAAGAGTCTTGGAGATTTCTTTGCCCTAGGACCCAGGGCAAGGTTCTTCCAGTCAATTGTCTATCTCCAAAGGCGATCTGTTTTACAACACAGGAGAAGTGCTCGGTTTCCAACTCAGCCTTTTTAAACAATAGCTATGCTTGCTACTGTAAGACATTCCTGTCACCAGACCAACTGTCTTATGTTCGGATTTCCTTAGCATCAAGGAAGTCATTGCTATTTAGTTGGGAAATATAAATGTGGGCTGTTGGAGAA